>LR812543.1:1958550-2206050 GCA_903798195.1 Danio kyathit
ATAAAATGAGGAGCTGGAAATAAAATGAGGAGCTGGAGAATAAAATGAGGAGCTGGAGTATAAAATGAGGAGCTGGAGTATAAAATGAGGAGCTGGAGAAAAAATGAGGAGCTGGAGTATAAAATGAGGAGCTGGAGTATAAAATGAGGAGCTGGAGTATAAAATGAGGAGCTGGAGTATAAACGAGGAGCTGGAGTATAAACGAGGAGCTGGAGAATAAAACGAGGAGCTGGAGAATAAAACGAGGAGCTGGAGTATAAAACGAGGAGCTGGAGTATAAAACGAGGAGCTGGAGAATAAAACGAGGAGCTGGAGATAAAACGAGGAGCTGGAGTATAAAATGAGGAGCTGGAGTATAAAATGAGGAGCTGGAGTATAAAATGAGGAGCTGGAGTATAAAACGAGGTGCTGGAGTATAAAATGAGGAGCTGGAGTATAAAATGAGGAGCTGGAGTATAAAATGAGGAGCTGGAGAATAAAACGAGGAGCTGGAGTATAAAATGAGGAGCTGGAGAATAAAATGAGGAGCTGGAGTATAAAATGAGGAGCTGGAGTATAAAATGAGGAGCTGGAGTATAAAACGAGGAGCTGGAGTATAAAATGAGGAGCTGGAGTATAAAATGAGGAGCTGGAGAATAAAATGAGGAGCTGGAGAATAAAATGAGGAGCTGGAGTATAAAATGAGGAGCTGGAGTACAAAATGAGGAGCTGGAGTATAAAATGAGGAGCTGGAGAATAAAACGAGGAGCTGGGAGTATAAAATGAGCTGGAGCTGGAGAATAAAATGAGGAGCTGGAGAATAAAACGAGGAGCTGGAGTATAAAATGAGGAGCTGGAGTATAAAATGAGGAGCTGGAGTACAAAATGAGGAGCTGGAGTACAAAATGAGGTGCTGGAGTATAAAATGAGGAGCTGGAGAATAAAACGAGGAGCTGGAGAATAAAATGAGGAGCTGGAGTACAAAATGAGGTGCTGGAGTATAAAATGAGGAGCTGGAGTATAAAATGAGGAGCTGGAGTATAAAATGAGGAGCTGGAGTACAAAATGAGGAGCTGGAGTACAAAATGAGGTGCTGGAGTATAAAATGAGGAGCTGGAGAATAAAACGAGGAGCTGGAGAATAAAATGAGGAGCTGGAGTACAAAATGAGGTGCTGGAGTATAAAACGAGGAGCTGGAGAATAAAATGAGGAGCTGGAGTACAAAATGAGGTGCTGGAGTATAAAATGAGGAGCTGGAGTATAAAACGAGGAGCTGGAGAATAAAATGAGGAGCTGGAGTATAAAATGAGGAGCTGGAGTACAAAATGAGGTGCTGGAGTATAAAATGAGGAGCTGGAGTATAAAGCGAGGAGCTGGAGTACAAAATGAGGTGCTGGAGTATAAAATGAGGAGCTGGAGTATAAAGCGAGGAGCTGGAGTACAAAATGAGGAGCTGGAGTATAAAATGAGGAGCTGGAGTATAAAATGTGGAGCTGGAGTATAAAACGAGGAGCTGGAGTATAAAATGAGGAGCTGGAGTATTAAATGAGGAGCTGGAGTACAAAATGAGGAGCTGGAGTATAAAATGAGGAGCTGGAGAATAAAACGAGGAGCTGGAGTATAAAATGAGGAGCTGGAGTATAAAATGAGGAGCTGGAGTATAAAATGAGGAGCTGGAGAATAAAATGAGGAGCTGGAGTATAAAATGAGGAGCTGGAGAATAAAATGAGGAGCAGGAGTATAAAATGAGGAGCAGGAGTATAAAATGAGGAGCAGGAGTATAAAACGAGGAGCTGGAGTATAAAACGAGGAGCTGGAGAATAAAATGAGGAGCTGGAGTATAAAATGAGGAGCTGGAGTATAAAATGAGGAGCTGGAGTATAAAATGAGGAGCTGGAGAATAAAATGAGGAGCTGGAGTATAAAATGAGGAGCTGGAGTATAAAATGAGGAGCTGGAGTATAAAATGTGGAGCTGGAGTATAAAACGAGGAGCTGGAGAATAAAATGAGGAGCTGGAGTATTAAATGAGGAGCTGGAGTACAAAATGAGGAGCTGGAGTATAAAATGAGGAGCTGGAGAATAAAACGAGGAGCTGGAGTATAAAATGAGGAGCTGGAGTATAAAACGAGGAGCTGGAGTATAAAATGAGGAGCTGGAGTATAAAATGAGGAGCTGGAGTATAAAATGAGGAGCTGGAGTTTAAGGTATGCAGGGTTAAACTGTATCTAGCATTTCATTCAAAATCTAGACTAAACCCCCGACCATCGCTACTCAGTATGTAGAGAAGATATCAAAGCAACAAATAGCAGATGTGAAACGCTGGATTTTTCTGCCTGACGTCTCCCGCTAACAGCGTCCCTGTGGATTCCTTGTTATCCTCCTGTCAGTGTAAAGAGCAGCGCTAGCCACTCGCTCGCTCTCTTTATCGTGACAGAAGACTCGTTACGAGAGAGCACCGTTTGACAGCGACACACACACACACACACACTGACAGGTGAGCTGAACACACACTGAGCAGGAAGAGGCCGTCTGAGCCATTTAGCCTCGTTTACCACAGAAACCTTGTTACCACAGCTCAGCTACAGCATGCACAAACACACATGCGTTATGAACAGTTCATTCAGTTCAAGTGTTTTTCAGCCCCCGGTGAAAGGCTGATGTGATGTTTTCAATTTCAGAAAGTTCCTTTAGAGCATCGATAATGTCATGTAATTAAAATGCAAACAGTTAAATAGACTTAAAGCAAAGCTATAAGGGGTTTAAACCCAGTTGTGTGTCGACAGTGTGTGAATATAAGCAGCTGTTAATGATAAAGATGAATTAATCCTATTTGTTTATAATCAGACTTGATATAAACAGTCTGCAGAAACACTTTGATTGACATTCTCTCTTTGTACGTGTCATCAGAGGGGGAAATCCCCGCCCACTACTGCCATCTCTCCCTCATTAGCATAAACAGCAGCCCTCAGTGAGAAGCAGCCGTCTGTCCATTAGCCATTAGAGTGTTTGAGCTGCTGAAGATAATGTCAGCATAGACTAAGAGGATTATAGATGTGGAGTTTTAGATGAAGCAGCGTCAGGAGCGACATAGACTGACGCAAGCCCGATGCACACACTTACACTGATGCACACCTGACCAGCACTGACAACACAGCTAGTCCTGTTTTCAATGTACCACTATGCTGACACACAGGCGTCTGTAGCTCCGCCCTCTTTTAAAAAGAGCACAGTCTCATTTGCATTTAAAGCGACATCATTAAAATGCCTCAATTAGGATCAAAGCTTGAAAGGGTCAGTTTCAGAGAGCTAGAGAACATTATTAGTGCATTATTTTGAGCTCAAACTGAAACACACACACTCTGGAGACATCAGAGACTCATTTTACATCTTGTAAAAAGGTAATAATAGGTCATAATAGGTCACCTTTAAGCATTCATTAAGCGTAAAATACTGTAAGACGAAAGGTTGTTTAAATGCAATCGCCGTCAGAAACTCCACTGAAAATACTGCGGTAAAATAAATTTCCATAATTTAATGGTATGATGCAGGACAATGGAATTTAATGCAGTGCTTTTTGTCTAATGTGAAACCCACTATATACATCATATCCCAATCAAACAGTAAAGAGTAGGCCTGTCACGATATTTATTTTTTGTCAAACGATATATTGCTCCAAAATATATTGTGATAAACAATATTATTGTCATTTTAAGACCATTTTGTGCCACTCATCATTACATAATGCCAGAATGACACCACAATGCAAGCGCACTCTTCCAAAGAACACCTCATATCTTATTATTAATAATATTTCATTAAATTTGTCATTTTAATGATTTAATAATCAGGCATTGTAATCAAATAGTGAAAACGCAGATCCTAAATAATAATAATACATGTTAACAATAATAATAATAATAATAATAACAGCTGTCAGATACCCACATCAAAATATACTATAGTCATTTATAGTAAATACTGCAGTGTTTTATTAACCATACTGACACTGACTCCAATAGAGATAGAGATTAGGGTTGGGCGATGTTGACCAATTTGGCATCGTACGATGTCTAATGTGAAACATCGTGATGGACGATGGCATTGTCGTCGTAGGCGGGGTGGGGGTGGTTGTTGTTAAAAATCAATTAATTCATAACAAATTAATTAATTGTAGCCTACCGTTTTCACTACCTGACCCACATGGTCTTTGCTTTACCTATAAATAGGGCCAGACGGAATCTGCGGACGTTTTTTGCTATTTCTGCGGAGAATTTTGATAAAAATCTGCGGATTTCTGCAGAATTATTTTAGGAGTATCATAACTAAAACATTAATATGTGAAATAAAAAATAATCTCTTTTTAACTTTTATTTAATGTTTAAAATGCAAATCCAATTAGATTAACTGTAAATAGTTAACTGTAAGTAAATAAACAGAATTAATGATGGGCTAAAAATCTGCGGAAATCTGTGAAAAATCTGCGGAGTTCAGCGTGCGCAGATTCCGTGTGGGCCTACCTATAACCGAACCATATATAGTTACACACAAATGACCACCTGTCAATCACTTGTTTCCGCGGGGCATCTGTGTCGCTATAATGGCTTTTCCCCACAGCTGGTGGAGGAGACGAGAGTTCGTTTGGAGTTCACTGTAATTTGTATTGTGATTGATGATAACTTCCTCATTTTATTATTATTATGAGGAAATAATAACAAGATGCTAGGGCTCGACCGTTTTGGTCACACATGCTCCCGAAATTTTCTGCGACCTAAAAATATATTTGGAAGCATTTGTGCGAGTGCATAATATGTTGCAGTGTGACCTGTTTTCACTGCTAAATCCTCACCGCGTGTGCAGATTTAGGAGACATTTATGCAGGATGCATCTTTGCACCTAAAGACGCCAAACGCAGCGCTCAGGAACAGATTAAAACAGTTATTATGTGAACTTACTGAAGTAAAAAAAGCCCGCAATGCTTGCCCCGCCTTTGTGCTCTTCTTATTGGCCCACTGCTCTAGAACTGAATGCGAATGGATTGGTCAATATCAGCTGTCAATCACTCAGTCAATGCCTTCTGCCTTCAGATGAGGAGCTACAACCGCGGAAATGTGAAGCGCTGAAGATGAGAGAATGAAAATAACACTGACAGATTTAGTTTTAGAAAGCACCTAAAGTCACTAATAATGGCACATCTTATTAGTGATCATGTGCTGAATGTTAATCCAGCATTTACACTTTTCCAAGAGTGGATAAAAGACTTCCAGTGGCTTCAAGTCCGCTATGAAGATAACTAAAGCCGTTCACTGTAAAGTCTGTGGGACGGGGTTTACAGGTAACAGCGTTTGCCACTGAATCTACACATTTTAAGTGTGAGAGGTGCTGTATAAGCCTTCATTTAATCCTCACCATGCTGTCAGCCGTGCAAGCGGCAGCTATATGTACAATTTAACACAGCTCATGAAAAAAACGTTATTGCTAAAAGGATGACATGCAAATAATAAATTAAGTGTGGGGCAGGGCGATGGATCATGATGCCGGCTCAGCATCGTGAAGTTTATCAGCCCAACCCTAATAGAGATGTTGTACAATCAGCTCGAATGTTGCTAGAATTGGTTTTAATGTACGAGCGATATATATATAGCATCACCAAAAATGATTGTGTGTTGTGTGATAACTCCATATATTGATTATTGTGACAGTCATAGTGAAGATCATTGGTTTTAAAGCAACCAGATCTGCTTAAATGCTGTGATTTCATGAGGACATGTGCACCGGAAGCTCTTGAGCTGGCTTACTGAAAATGAAAAGTGTCTGTGCATACAGTGTAACGCACAATATCAGTTTTGAAACCCACACAGAGAAACTCGTCAGTCTGCATTGATAAAAACACCGCTGAAGATTTCCTGCCTTTCAGACCACAAATGACACAACCTTAAAGACATTTAAGCATTGAATCGTATGATTGGATTGGCTGCTAACAGACAGCGCTTCCAGTCAATCAGATGCATCCGTTTCAGAAAGAAACCCTGTGGGAAACGAGATAATCATAGGGAGTTTCCTTTCATCCTACGGCCCTTAGCAACAGCATCACTTGTTGCCAAGACGATTTAGCAAGACATAGCAACAACGACTCTCTCGACATCAACAGAAACATGTCACACAAGCAATTATGAGCGTTGAGAAATAAAAAAAAACACGAACAAAACACAAAGTCGCTGGGCTTTTGATAAAACCACAACATCAAATGCAACCTGCAGGATGCAAACAGCAAAACATGCATCACTTTCACACAAGAAAGCATGTATTTACCTGTATGATGGCTTTATCCGACTCTCACGTTACGAGATGAGCTGCTGTGCATGCATTGAATGTGAAAGCGTGCATGTGTGTGTGCGTGCATCTGTTGAGCAACTGAAAGAGTCTTGGAAAGGAAGCAAGGAGTGGTAACCTCAACAACACCTGTGTGCTGTTACAAGCAACCAATAATGTGTGTTTTCAGCATGTCAGCAGACGCTCACGGCTAAATATGGAGAGCTGATAATGGTGGAAAAAACCCTAACTGAAGCACATCAGTGTTACGAGACCACAGACCCACTCGCAAACACTTGAATAAACAGTTGAAATAAGAGCTGTTAAAATCAACAGTATTTTTATGATAAACAGTCACTTGTTTTTGTGTAAAATGATTAGAGGCATGTAAAATAATCAAAAAAGCTGTTATTGTACACTGGAAAACATTTATGAAATATTAATTATCGGATTTTATTATTAGAAAACGTGGTCATGGAAAGCATGATTGCTATAGCTAAATCTAAATATATAGCTAAATCTATAGCTAAATATTGATTATTTTATTAGAACATGTGGTTATGGAAAGGACGATTGCTATAGCTAAATCTAAATCTATAGCTAAATATTGATTATTGGATTATTTTCATTATTATAACGGGGTCATGGAAAAGATGATTGCTATAGCTAAATCTATAGCTAAATCAATAGCTAAATATTGATTATTGGATTCTTTATTAGAATGTGGTCATGGAAAGGATGATTGCTATAGCTAAATCTAAATCTATAGCTAAATATTGATTATTGATTATTTTTATTATTAGAACGGGGTCATGGAAAGGATGACTGCTATAGCTAAATCTAAATCTATAGCTAAATCTATAGCTAAATATTGATTATTGGATTCTTTATTAGAACGTGGTCATGGAAAGGATGATTGCTATAGCTAAATCTAAATCTATAGCTAAATATTGATTATTTTTATTATTAGAATGTGGTCATGGAAAGGATGATTGCTATAGCTAAATCTAAATCTATAGCTAAATCTATAGCTAAATATTGATTATTGGATTCTTTATTAGAATGTGGTCATGGAAAGGATGATTGCTATAGCTAAATCTAAATCTATAGCTAAATATTGATTATTTTTATTATTAGAATGTGGTCATGGAAAGGATGATTGCTATAGCTAAATCTATAGCTAAATTTTGATTATTTTTATTATTAGAACGGGGTCATGGAAAGGATGATTGCTATAGCTAAATCTAAATCTATAGCTAAATCTATAGCTAAATATTGATTATTGGATTCTTTATTAGAATATGGTCATGGAAAGGACGATTGCTATAGCTAAATCTATAGATTTCTAAATATTGATTATTGAATTATTTTTATTATACGAACGTGGTCATGGAAAGGTTGATTGCTATAGCTAAATCTATTGCTAAATATTGATTATTCAATTATATTTATTATTAAAACATGTGGTCATGGAAAGGATGATTGTTATAGCTAAATCTAAATCGATAGCTAAATATTGATTATTGGATTATTTTCATTGTTAGAACGTGGTCATGGAAAGGACAATTGAATAGTTAAATCTAAAGCTAAATACTGACTTTTGGATTATACTTATTATTAGAACGTGGTCATGGACAGGATGATTGCTATAGCTAAATCTAAATCTATAGCTAAATATTGATTATTGGATTATTTTTATTATTAGAACATGTGGTCATGGAAAGGATGATTGCTATAGCTAAATCTAAGCGATTGCTAAAGTCCTGGAGGTAATAAAATAATAATAACAGGCATTTTAGAAAAAGCAACACAACATTTCAGATGTTTTACAATGCTGCAAAGTCTATTAATGCATCTAATCATACACATTTTTATCATCACATGGTTTGTTTAAAGTAAATCACATCACTTTAATGATGCTTGAGTTTATTCAGTAAATGTTTCCATCGTAGTTGATGCACTACTTTTAGATAAATAGTTTCTCCTACTCAATCTTGATGCTTCTATTAAGCGTTTTTAATGCAATATTCCAAAATTCACATAAAAATACATAGATAAAAACATATAGAGACAAGAATGAAAAGCATTTCTACATCCAAAGCACTATCAGAGAGATCAGACAGAGAAAAAGTATCATTAAACCTGAAGGACTTGAAATGCAGCCCACATTTTTACAGGCTGGCACCATAAAAACCACGTACATTTAAGCAGCGTTTCTCTGCTTTTGCCCCAGTTTCTCAAGAGATGGATCAGCGCCAGTTCACCTCTGGGGTGCTCTCACTTTTCAACCCAAGCGTGAAAACAGACAATCCGAGAGGAGAAAACAAGTGGAAGAGATGTGTTTGTGTGGCCTGAACACAACAGCCTAGTACCGCTCTGAGTAATCTGACCTCCACACAGGCAAGAGGAAAATCTCCCCTACAGACAGCATAACAATCAAGATAGTGTTTCCTGCGTGGGAAAAAAAAAGACGAGTCCTTGAAGCATGCAAGTATTGAGGGCAAACAACCTGCATTAAGCCAGATGGTGGAAGATCAGTCTGCGCAGAAAGAGCAAGAGACCTCAGATTGCCTGATAACCGCACAAGCTTTAACGGATGGCTTAGCATCTATTGATTCCATAAGGAAGTGCGCGCTAAGCTGTCTGGAAAGCAAAATGAGATTCAAAGTGAAGGCTAACAAACAACTCTAAGTAAATGCACATGAGACGGCGAGTCTATCTGGGTCCAATCGGTCACGATCATTAATGATACTAGCTTGTAATACGCTTGGCTTAAGCTCGCCAGGCCTGTCGGATCCTGCTGCTTGCTTTGAAGACGGTATAAACTCGCTCAAATAAACAGGACGGATTAATTGCTTGACCACAATTAGTTGTCTACAAAGACTGGGATGACATGCAGATGTGAAACTCGAGTGCGATTTAGCACGCTTCCAAAAACGAAACCCCACATACAGTCTTTGTTTCCGCATCTGTGGATTTCAGAAAGTTTGCTTGATGTTAAAAAAGGTCTTTGGTATTCCTCTCTATGCTGGAAACATATGTGTAGGCTTATCAAATGATCAGGTATTAGCGAAAAGATCAGACATGCTCCAACATGCATGCTGGTTTGTCCTTTATGCTGAAGCATACAGCAGGGAAAATAAGGATTGAACACGTCACCATTTTTCTCAGAAAACGTATTTCTGAAGGAGCCGTTGACTTGAAATTTTCCCCAGATGTTGGAAACAACCAAATAAATCCTCATATATACAAATAAAACAAATCTAATGAGTTTACAAATGAAGTTCTGTGTAATAAAATGAAGCAGGGGAAAAAGTATTGAACACATGAAGGGAGGTGTAGTTCAGCAGTGAAGGCCCAGACAGCAGCTGAAATCTCTCAGTAGTTCTTCATCAACCCTCTGCCCTTCCTCAGTGTAAATGAATATCAGCTGCTTCAGTCTAACATCTACATTAGCAGGAGGATGAAGATCAAACCATTTCAGGAGGACAATGATCCAAAGCACAGCCGAGGAGACTCTCAGATGCTTTCAGAGAAAGAAAATCAAGCTGTAGAATGGCCCAGCCAATCACATGATGCGAATTCAATAGAAAATACAAAGTAAAGCTCAGATTTAATAGACGAGACCCACAGAAGCATCAAGATTTAGACAATCTGTTGAAGTCTGTGAGAAACCCACACCTGAGCAATGCATGAGGCTTCATTCTCCATATGAGAGGCGTCTTTAGGCTGACATCATTAAAAAAGCCTTTATATACAGTATTAAACACATTTCAGTAGTTTAGCGCTTTCTCCATCATTCTACTGTTATTATACATTAATAATGTCTCAGATTTTTTAGTTTTGTTTCATTTTGATGTTTGTATTGTTTGGGTTTTTGCCCAAATCTTCTTCAATTCCATGTCAACAGCTCCTTTGGAGATATTATTCCCAGGTAAAAACATGACCATGTGTTCAATACTCATTTCCACCGCTGTATATACAAGTAATGGATCTAAGGTGCTACATAAACCTTTGTAAGGCTGTAAAACTCTGCTATTTTCCAGTATGGAGGTCATAATCTTGTCCTCTCACCTCTGAGGCCGAGCTCTGGCTCCTCAAAGTTTGTTTTGCACCATTTAAGCTGTAGGCGTCAGAGGAATGAGTCAGCAAAAAAAGAAAAACACTTCAAGTTCAAATCGCAAAGCATTAGTCACAACAAAAACAACTCACTTCTAGAAAGTAGGGTATCCGCTCTAAACCAAACGTCAAATTCCCTGACTTTCAAAGAGTCAAATTGTGGTGACTTATATTAAATAGGAAACTTTAGAGAAGCTTGCAATTGAATTTAATTGGCGCAGATATTTTTTGGACAGTAAGGACAATATTCAAATTCCTTCCATGCATTTGCATTGTTTTATAATAATATCATTATACTCATGTTTAGAATATGCTCATCCTGTGTGCAATACCTCTATTGACATAGAAACTAGAAAATAGACTCACTTTAGACGTGTCGTAACATTATCGCAACGCACATAAAGCCTATTTGAACAAGGTTACATTCACTGTATTGGTATAACATGATGCTGTTTTTGTAGAGATTTTAACAGCTGTTTACTTTCATCTTTTAGATTCATGTATTAAATATAACGTAGTAGGCTTTATATGGTTAAGAGGTAAACCATTTCTGTCTTCTGAGACCAATGGTGCTAATGAACTAATATGTGAACTAATATTAGGACCAATGAACTAATATGTACACATTTGTATATATTTGTACAACAAAACAACATTAGAAATGCTGCACATATTGCCATAATATTGAGAACATTCATTCATTCATTTTCTTGTTGGCTTAGTCCTTTATTAATCTGGGGTCGCCACAGCGGAATGAACCACCAACTTATCCAGCACATTTTTACGCAGCGGATGCCCTTCCAGCCGCAACCCATCTCTGGGAAACATCCACACACTCATTCACACTCATACACTACGGACAATTTAGCCTACCCAATTCACCTGTACCGCATGTCTTTGGACTGTGGGGGAAACCGGAGCACCCGGAGGAAACCCACGCAAACGCAGGGAGAACATGCAAACTCCACACAGAAACGCCAACTGAC
Source organism: Danio kyathit (assembly GCA_903798195.1). NCBI lineage: Eukaryota > Metazoa > Chordata > Actinopteri > Cypriniformes > Danionidae > Danio > Danio kyathit. Next base: position 1,969,945 of record LR812543.1, read on the forward strand.
CCAGCCGAGGTTCGAACCTGCGACGTTCTTGCTGTAAGGTGACAGCACTACCTACTGCGTCGCCTATATTGAGAACATTTGCTGCCAAATCAATCATTTTTAGAGTTCTTATCGCACTAAAACATATTAAAAGGTATAAGTGAATTAAACAGCGCAAACTTTTCTGTAACTGTAGTGCTGTGCGCTATTTGTTCAACCCCTTAAGGCAGGGGCGGACGGGCCAATTGGAGCACCGGGATATTTCCCAGTGGCCTGACGGTCAATCACCACCAAAACCCTCCCCGCTAGAGCAACAACAGCCCCGCTGCCGAGGCAACCGCAGTCAGCCAGCCAGCTTCGCTCATGTTTCCACGCACGTGTCGTGCTGTTGTTCGCGTCCCCGTCGCCGTCTGTCTCTCCCACGCGAGCTGCGAGACGGGAGCGCGACAGAGAGAGAGAGCGAGCGCGTAGCTTTCAGTTAATACAAACACAGTTTCCATAAGTATAATTTATTGATAAAGGTCAATGGATCTGCATACAATGACTTTATCTTGCTGGAGTTTATAGCCGTTTCACTTTACTTCAGGACGCGTTTATGTCGCAAAATGCACAAAAACGCACTAAATCGCACTTGAGCAGCGGTTATTTTAGAGCGCACATAAAGATCTGCACTTGAGCATGTAAGAGATTCGCATGCTCGTATTACATAAATGCAATCTCGACTTGTAATAACTGCATGTAATATTTGTCTTTGAAATAGTTGGCAGATCTGTGTAAAAAAAAATTAAAAAAATTATTAAGTTACCCATTAAACTGTATTTTGTTAACAGATATCGCTACCCCAACCCTAAAACCAACCCTCACAATAATGTAAAAGCCAATTATACACAGTATTATTCATTAAGTTTCCCATTAAACTGTATTTTTATTGACATCTACCCCTACCCCAACGCTAAAACCAACCCTCACAGTAATGTAAAAGCTAATGATACACAGTAATATTTATATTATTTATTAAGTTACCCATTGAACTGTATGTTTATTAACCCAATAAATTTAGTAACCCAACCTTCACAGTAATGTAAAAATATGAATTATTGTTGAACAGGGTCACAAAGATTATGCTATACTGACGTGAGCATCTGCAGTGGTATCCCATCTAGACTTTACCCATTTTTGGTTGCAATAATCTGAAATTTTGGTACATTTTTGGACAAAAATACATATATAAAATTCCCTGATATTCAACATCTGGATTAGACCTTTCAGAATTCAATATTCCAGAAATTCCATTAACAGTGGGACCATCTTCACTATGGAAACTACCAGACCACCCACAGTATTCACTCCCTAACAAGCCCTGCCCCCTGACCTTAGATGATTCCACATAAATAGAGCTCATTAGAATAATAACCCACACTCAAGGTGACCCAGTGGTGCACTGGCGGTCAGGGATGGAAGAAGGGCAGGGTGGGTCAAGAGAGAGCTGATGGAGATAAGGAGCCCTCAGGGATCCAGGAGAAGAAACAGCTCTTGGAATTTGGCAATGTGGACTGAACCGGGAACTGATGTTAGCTTTAGAATGTTCCAGAGAAGATTAACTTGTCTAAATGTCGGAAAACAACCCAGCACATGCCAATAATCACAAACCGATACTGGATTTAATCTAATTTGTAATCCTATTCGTCAGTGACCGATGGTATGTAATGAACATTTTAATGCCAAATCAATAATAATAATACATAAAACTGTATATCAGGCTAGACAATGCAGATATACTTCATTACAAGGCTCTCTTGGATAATTAATAATGATTGCTCAATCATGACCTTCTAAGGTGTGTTATTCCTAGATAACCACCGCCAAAACACATGCACTTAGTATCCTCTTGACCATCAGCAAAGATTATCTAATACACGTGTCACTAGTATAGATTTGAATGGGGAAAAGTGTGACGGTCAATAATGCGAACAAAACCCCGCCTTTTAGTACAGGAGCCAATCAGCAATTGCTATAGACTAAGGACTCTCAATCTGACGGGTCAACAAATGCACTGGAATCTCAACGAATATTTGTATATCAAATCAAATCAAATCACTTTTATTGTCATGTTATCAGCAGCACGTGTGCTATGATGACTGTTGTTTGCTTTATTTATAGAGCACATTTAAAAACAACAGATGTTGACCAAAGTGCTTTACAAAAAGACCAGCATACAAAAATATACATTTGTATAAACAAATAGAATATATATAAGACAAATTAAAATAAATTAATAGCAATCAAAACGCAATAGACAAAAGGTGATTTTTTAAATGAGACTTAAAAGCACCAAGCGAAAAGCATGACCTAATATGCAAAGGCAGACCATTCCACAGACGAGGGGCTCTGACGGAAAAAGCCCTGTCACCTCTTGATTTTAGTCGTGATTTAGGAACAACAAGCTGACACTGTTGTTCTGACCTGATTGGCCTCGATGAAGTGTGCCAGTGAAGAAGTTCACAGATGTAAGTAGGTGCCAGACCATTCAAACCTTTAAAAACAAATAACAATATTTTGTACTGAATCCTAAATTGAACTGGGAGCCAGTGAAGGGATGATAAAACTGGAGAAATACTAGAAAATTTTTTTTTTTTTTTTTGAAAAAGCTGAAAAGCTTAGGTGCTGGCTCCAGACAGTGCAAAATACAGACAGTGCAAAATACAGACAGTGCAATATACAACAACATACTCACAAAAAAACAAGACAATGTAAAATTGGCAATGTTGACCGTGATACGTATGATGGATAGGTGTACACATAGTTGTAGGCAGTATTGTTTTAAGTATGGATTAGTTAAAGTGCAGTGCATGCTACGTCTTGATGGTGTGCAGTGCGGAGTAGGGAAGAGTTTGTGTGGGGTGTGTTAAGTGTTCATCAGCCTGATAGTCTGAGGGAAGAAACTTTCCTTCAGTCGGCTGGTGCATGACCGGATGCTGCGGAACCGTCTGCCTGAGGGTAGCAGAGAGAAAAGTCTATGGCTTGGGTGGCTGGAGTCGCTGATGATTCTCTTGGCTTTCCTCATGGAGGGCTGTTCAGAAATGCTAGATGAAACACCAGTGTGGACGTGGGTCATTTTCGTTCTATAAAGCCATTTTAAAACTAAGCTGTGTTAGTCTAAACGGGGCCTGAGTGTGTATTTTTCACGAGCGGGTTTGCGATGGGGCGGAGCGGAGGATCGGCAATGCTGGCTCAGCATCGTGATGTCTATCGGCGATGGACGATGGCATCGTCTATTGGCCCAACCCTAGTACATAGTACAGTTACTTATGAAGTTTTTTAGCTGTATTATTCAGACACCACCCCCTGGGTCTCCCGGATATTCAGATAGAAATGTTGGCAGGTATGCATTAAGCCCAAGTTCGGACAAGGCATTAATCAGAGGATGATAATGTGTAAACTGGCCATAACTGAAGTTGGTGTCGTGATGTGTCGTAAATGTTTGGAAACGATACTTAAGAAACAGTTGATGGTTAACTTTATCAGCAATTCCAAATATGAGGTTTAATCGTAAGCTTGGCAAACAGTTTTGAAGGATTTGATGTTTCCCCAATCAAACAGAGTGCCAGACCATACGGTTTCAAAGGTGGCCGCCAACTGAAATGACTTGCCTTGAAGGGACTTTGCCGTCAGTAAATCCGTTCCCAACATCCCACTTTGTCTTCCTTCATTTTTCCCACCTACTCAAACAGCTAAAGGATCCCAGAGAAACTGACACCGCGCTTGAAGAGAGAGAGCTGTGCTACAAGGACATTGCTTGTTCCCCAACAGCAGGAGGAGGGAAGGGGTGAAGAGGAAGAAAATAAATGCGCCCTGGGTACTTTTGACTTGGCAGGGCTTGGAGAAGCTCTTCAGGCAGAGTTTATCTGCTGGGCGCTGGCAGTCAGCCGACAGACACTGCTGGTGCGCCGTGGGCTACGGGGACGCTGAATATACTGCACCCTCAGTCGGTGACAGACCTATCACTTACAGTGCGCTATCTGCAGGGATTTACAGAGAAAGAGAAGGGGAGATAGATTGAACGAGAGCAGCAACTATTTTTAGCAACTCAAAGGCTTCCTGTTACTGTTCAGCAAAGCAGGAAGGAGGGGCAGCCTCCCAGAGAGAAAGAGAGTAATGAGAAATAGAAAGAGACTCAACCCTCTGCTTTCATCCACATAAAAACATGACTAACACTCATCAGTCAGCGAGTAACACCAAAGACATGAAGCCAGAAACAACAAGCTCTTTACTGTCAATACCCTTTGTTGTATTCTTCACTAAGCAATTTACTGTGCTTGTAGAAGTATGCAAGTCAGACTATCAACAACATAGTCAACAGCAGATCTACATTCATATCACAAAGAAAACAATAGGATGGAAATACAACAATCTTGTAATAAGTATACAACATCAACCAGAGTCACTTAAGATCAGGGGTGCCTAAATTCGGTCCTGGAGGGCCGGTGTCCTGCAAAGTTTAGTTCCAACCCCAATCAAACACACCTGGGCTCAAGTAGGTACCGCTGCAGCCTGGAGACCTCCAAGTGGGAGGGACTACACTGCAAGTAGGTTGGGTTTAGGTGGGGAAGATATGAATAAAACACATCAGGTTACTGTGAGGTTGGGTTTAGGGTAGGTGTACAATAAAGTACAATATTGGACTCTCTGTCATGTACAAGACATTAAATAAATAAAACTCCAGGTCTGTACAGCTCATTTGGAGCTCAAAGGCCCACGCACTTGAAGCTGGCTCCGACCTCTGTTTATACCCTTCTCCCTGGGCTAGCTAATCAAGCTCTTACTAGGCTTTCTAGAAACATCTGCAGGTGTGTTGAGGCAAGTTGGAGCTGAAATCTGCAGGACACCGGACCTACAGGACAGTTTGGGCACAGCTGATTTTGAGGTTACACAAGAAAAACCAAACAAACATAGAACAGATTGGAAATCAGGGGTCGTTCAAATGAAGCTTTTATCCAAAATAATAAAACGAATGTGTTTTACCTGTTTTTTTGGGGCTAAAATGGATCAATCTGAAAACAGGTTACAAACTTGATGTTTTTGTCATGTCATTCTCATGTGAGCACCTGAAAACGAGAGTCTCTGAAAAGGATGATGCCATACATGTTTAACGAGATGTACAATAGCAAAATTAGGCATGGGCAATCGCCCAGGCCCTGCCAAAACCCCCACCCCAGAATGACAGTTTACGCATACACAATATACTGTAGAAGATGTAGACGTAGATGTCTACATTCATTAATTTTTCTTCAACTTAGTCTCTATTTCAGAGGTTGCCACAGCAGAATGAACCACCAACTATTCCAGCATATGTTTTACACAGCAGATGCCCTTTCAGCTGCAACCCAGGACTGGGAAAAACCCATACACACTCATTCTCACACACATTTGGTTCATCAATTCCCCTAAAGTGCATGTGTTTGGACTCTGTGGGGGAAACCGGAGCACCCGGAGGAAACCCAAGCCAACATGGGGAGAACATGCAAACTCCACACAGAAACACCAACTGACCCAGCCGGGACTCGAACCAGCGACCTTCTTGCTGTGAAGCAAAAGTGCTAACCACTGAGGCGCCATTGATGTGTAAATGTAGCATCAGCGAGAGAACTAAATTCACACATATATCCTGAAGCGTCCGAATCTAAGCCGCAAATCTGACACTGGTTGACGCTTTGCATGCATTCAAATGTTGGCATACTGAAGAATGCAGTGAGGTCTAAATATGTTTAGCAGGCCAGGACAAACCCAGAGTAAAAGGCATTCACAGAAAAGGAAAGGGGGAGATTAGAGGTTACAGGTTCATTGTAAAGTTGGCAAGCCGCAATACACGCAATCACCATTATGCAAATCCTAGCTGCCCATCAAGTCTAAGAATATTTTCTCTGAGGGACAGTCAAGAACAGATATACAAGTAAAGACTTGACTGAGAACGGCTGACTGTGTGTGGTTTCACCAATCCATGAGCATCCTTTTACAAAGAGCTTTTCGGTGGATGCAGTAAACAACACCCTTGGGTACACTAGATCCACAGCATGGACTTTAAAGGAAGAAAAACTTTCACACTCTTGCTCTGCTTTTCTCAGAGCGAAGCCTCCGTTTGATGACCTCGTTAGTTCAAGCACTTAATCCGCTAATGCCCAGATAAAACTAAATGAGAGAGGACGGGAGGAAAAGCAGGAGGCAGAGAATGGTGAGAGAAAGTGTAGTAGAAGAAAGATAGACGTTACGACTAACATACTAAACAGCAAATAGGACATTCCGACCACATGCTGGAGTCAGGATTCAACAGCCCACAGAAATGTTATAAAGAATTACGCTACCTGACAAAAGTCTTGTCGTGGATCCCAGTTTAAAGAGCAACAAATAATAACTCGACTTCTAGTTGATCATCTGTAAAAGTGGCAGAAGGTAGACTTTTCCCATGAATCATCTGTTGATCTGCATCAATCATCACAAATACTGCAGAAGACCTACTGGAACCAGCATGGAGCCAAGATTCTCACAGATATCAGTCAAGTTTGGTGAAGGAGAAATCATGGTTTGGGGTTACATTCAGTATGGGGGCGTGCGAGAGATCTGCAGAGATCAACATCAACAGCCTGAGGTATCAAGACATTTGTGCTGCCCATTACATTACAAACCACAGGAGAGGGACAATTCTCCAGCAGGATAGCGCTCCTCATACTTCAGCCTCCACATCAAAGCTCCTGAAAGCAAATAAGGTCAAGGTGCTCCAGGATTGGCCAGCCCAGTCACCAAACATGGACATTATTGAGCAAGATGAAGGAGGCATTGAAGATGAACTCAAAGAATCTTGATGAACTCTGGGAGTCCTGCAAGAACGCTTTCTTCTCCATTCCAGATGACTTTATTAATCAGTGATTTGAGTCATTCAGAGATGTATGATGCAGTCCTCCAAGCTCATGATGGAGTCAGACACAATATTCATTCTGTTTCCACTGCAGCATGACTTTATATTCTATACTGGACATTATTGAAGGTTCAGTGACCAGACTTTAGTCTAAGCAGAGTCAGACCTTACTGTCCTAATGAAATCATTCAACATCAAGACATGATCAGATTTTATTGTGCTCAAATAAGCAAAATCTAGAGGCCTTTGCTTTTCATAGAAGACACTTTTAATTACCAAATGATCAACTAGAAGGCAAGTTATTATTCGCTGTTCCTAAAACTTGGATAGGTGACAACACTTTGTCAGGTAGTGTATATTTGATTATACATTTAGTTAGTATTAAAATTATCAATGTCATTTGGATCAATAAAAAATTAAACACAAAAGTAGAAAGTGCTTCTTGAATGGGTATTCTTGGTTTGCCTAAAACTTCTGTTGGGTTGAGCTGATAATTGGATAATCAGACACACTCTCTCCTCTCCGTATGCACCACACACTCTCGTATGAATGCTCCATGTTTCTGAAAAACTACACTGATCCTGCATATTTGCCTGACTGCTTGCCTTTATTTCCTATATTGTATAAACTTATTGTACGTTATACTTTTATAATGTGATGTGAATGAGGTTATAAAGTACACTGTTCCCTTTGAGGATTTACCCAATGTGTTCTCAGGAGCTTGTTTTCCATATCAAACTTGTGAAGTCTGAACTTACAAGGATGCAAGACTGAACTTTGTGTACTTAATATTGACAAAAAGCCCCAATCAGATAGGTGAAAGTCTGCAGCCACGCCTCCGTTTTCAGACTTTTCTGTTTTCCACCATCCACAGACACAGAGCAGCAGCATTTTAAACCCAAATCAGCCTCTTCAGCATTACGTTCCATTTTCAGGGCTCGAAAACTTAGTGTAGTGTATAGTGTACAGATAGTGTGGACGGAAGGCGTCATCTCAGCAAAACTTATGCGTTTTAAAACTAAGATATAATAGTGTAAACAGGGCCTTGGTGTACTTCAGACAGGTGAGAGGACTTGACAAAACATGTGAAACATACACACTCTGGATGCACCAGACACACTCCTATCAACACTCCATATTTCTGAAAACATCTTGCAATTCTTGGTGAAAACAAAATAGACTTGTAGATTTAGTAACTTAGACTTCTCAAAGCATTTATATACTGCTACTTCCTGATGATCTGTAGTACTTTGAATACTAAATGGCTAAATGTAAAATCCAGAGCTTCTGTTGCATGACCGTAAACTCTGTAATTTAGTTTGATGTCCCAATCACCTGTAAAATCAAGAAGTAATTTTAGAGCTGAGCAATGAAATGTTGCAATCTGCAAACGCCAATGCTCTTGGCTCAGAACAAAACCCAATTTCCTCCTGAGAGACAGATCCTTAAGTGGAAAAGGGGTTTAATCTGAGAACTCAGCAACTCCAGCATTTCATCCAGAGCCAGGGGATCAATTTGCAGGGCAGAGAGACAAAAGGAAATGAGAACCCAGAGTGCCTTCTTGCACTTAGTGAAGAGGTGAACCACAGATTAGAGAGAGAGAGAGAGAGAGAGAAACGGTGAGATAGTCTGGCAGGCCTCCAGAACAGACTTGAAGGCTTTGATGTGGCCTTTTCGAGGCTAAAGGGTCAGTATTTGTTGCACCCCCTACAGTTCATTCAAACAGGCACACGCTGTGCAATGAAAAACAGCTCTTCCTTTTTAGATTATCATCAAGTTAATGCAGAACTCAGTGACCAACAGCTTGACCAACCTGAAAAACATGTTTCCTGTTAGCCAGACTGAACATGCAAGCACTGATGATGATACCATGATCATTTGCAACTGCTGAATAGAAAACAAACGCACAGGACCAACAAGTAAACCATCAAGCTTCAAACAGATCAACAATGTCAGGTCAGTGTGGCAGGCAAAGAACGGTCTCACTTTCAAAACATTTTCCAGTTGACACAACACTGTTGCTAGCCGATAAGCTTTAACAGTTTGTTTACCAGCATGACAAAATAGCCCTGGGTACCTTTTGTTGACTGCCTCCTTTTTGCCTCATTTCCACTGAGTGGTACAGTTCAGTACAGTTTGGTACGAGGCACCTTGATTCACTTTGTGTTTCTAATGCTAAGGCTACACGTTTGGTAGGCAAGGTGTACAACAAAGTTGCGATAGACATAATTCTTGCCGGAAGAATAAAGCCACAAGGATCATTCACATAGAGACAATATGTGCTCACAAATAAAGAGAAAAGATGTTTGTTTATGCCCCTATAAACAACAATAGAGGACATGCAGCAAATTCTGTTCTTGTTTCTTGCCATTTGACTGTCACAAGAAGAAGACTAGGCTTGATTGAGTATGGTCGGCCATGGTTCATCTTTGCCCGTTGTTACTGTATCTTTACAGTGTAATTTCTCAGCTGTGTGTTTAAAAATACTCCTTCTTGTGCTTAAACTCTCTTGACATGTGCAGGTGACGGTTCTGTTTAAACCAACAGTGTTCAACACTAAGTCTAGCTCCACTATTTAACCATTCAGTTGTGCAAGATACCCTTTGGAAAGGGTGAACAAAAAAAATAATAGAACATATGTTTTTCCCTTTAAAAGTGGAAATGGATATAAGGTGTACTCACACTAGGTTGCCTTGAACCTTTCCCAGGCGCGATTGTCCCCTCTTGGCCTGTAATGTATATTTATATAGTGCATTTATCGTGTAGGGCCATGCTCCCAAAGTGCTTCAAAATCATGAGGGGGGTCTCTCCACACCATCATCAGTGTGCAGCATCCACCTGGATGATGCGACGGCAGCCACAGGACAACGGCGCCAGTGCTTCACCACACACCAGCTATAGGGGGAGTGGAGAGACAGTAAGAACAGCCAATTCAGTGGATGGGGATAATTGGGAGGCCATGATGGGTAAGTGCCGATTGAGGGACACTGGGAGGACACCCCTACTCTTTACCAGAAGTGCCATGGGATTATTAATGAGCACAGAGAGTCAGGACCTCGGTATAACGTCTCATCTGAAAGACGGCGCTTACTGAAAGTATAGAGTCCCCTTCACTATACTGGGGTGTTAGGACTTACACAGACCGCAGGTTGAGCGCCCCCTGCTGACCTCACTAACACCCCCTCCAACAGCAACTTATTTTTCCCATGTGGTCTCCTATCCAGGTACTAACCAGGCTCAGCCCTGCTTAGCTTCAGTGAGTAACCGCTCTTGGGCTGCAGGATATGGCTGTGGCAAGCACTCAGCATTTTTAACTTCTGAGCCCAAGCTCGCTTGCGTCATCGATGATGCGACGGTTTAGTTTAACAGAAGAGAAGCATTCTTGGCCTGTACAATAAAGATTGCTTTACTTCTATTGTTTTGTATGATTTTAAGTTGTTTGAGATGCAGTGACACAGTCAAATCTTTTGCTGAACAGATCCACCACTGTTGATGCTCATAAATTTTAAATTAAAAGTCATCGTACCACATGTATTAGGGGTGGATGTATCTTTAATAAACTATGTCAATAAGAATAATTAATAAATACATATGAACACTTAAAAGTGACATTGTGTCTTTAGTTTTGGGTTTGGGCTCGCTTTGACCACACACTACAAGTGTATCGTGCCAAAGCCCAACTGAACTATGATCGGTACCACCTCTACCAACCGAACCGTGCTTATGTGGAGCATAAGCACTCACACTAGTCAAACAAACCTTGAAATGGGGGTCAAACGCGCCCGGGTACGCCGTAAAAACACCGTACAGTACACTCTTAATGCGTATCGTATTGTACTGAACCACACCACTCAGTGGAAACACTCCTTTTAAAGTCCAAAAACTAAATTCTCACTTACAGAAAACAATGCAACTGGAAAGCCACAAAGTGCACACATCTGATGAATCTGGAATACAAATCAAGAATGATATCTGAATGAAATAACTTCAGCACCTTCCTTCCAGGCACTAGGAAAGAACCATAGACTGTAAAAGATATGGATGTAGTATCCGTGACGCCACCCATAGGTTTCTAAACACTGCAAAAGAAGCTACAAGTAGGCGCGGCCAACCGTCGCCATTTTGTTAGCGCGTCATCGCACCAAACGCGGGATACCAAATAAGGGCAAAGAGGCGGAGAGTGAGCGGAGCTACAGACGCATGCTGGATTCTCAGCTTTTTGCTTAGACCTGGCATAGACAGACTTTTTACTTTGGGAGAACGCTTAATACTTCATTACCTGCGACTCGTTTGTGTTCTGACCACATGTGCTTTGTTGTACACTATATCAATAAAGTGTTTAGTCTTTTAAAAACACTGTTGTAATACATTGAGCCACTAAACATTGTTCTTATGGCGTTTTTTTGGACTGGAGGAAAACGCGAATTACTATCAAACACTTCAGATATAGTCTGTGTTAGTAAATGCAAGGCTGTTTATAAAAATCCAGCACTAACACTGTATGACAACGCTTCAGATGACTGTTTTATAGCCTACAGCTAATCAATCTGTCAGATTCTGGAGTGCAATACTGGTCTAAAGAACATTTAAATGATAAATGATCTTAAATAAAACAAATACATTTTTAGAGATGGTATACAAGTATATAATTTCACTCACCTGGAAAATGGAGGCAACTTGAACGGTTTGTGAGCACAATTAAGTCCACACAGGATGCTATCTCATCTGATAATTGCAGGAAATAATTCCAAAAGGCAAATGAAGGTGTAAAGAAACATTAACCAAAACAAAAATACGATGTATATGCCGAGATCAGCAGCTAATCAGCCGGAATCAGCTGAGGTGAGGAGACAGCGACCAGCGAGGGCTAGCTGTCACTCAAGTGGCCACGCCCTTAATTATGCAAACTTAATATAACCTAATAAAAACGAAACGGATGAGTTATAAAAAAATTCACCCCCCTCAGAGTTGTCATGAAGGGTAATCATAGCTATATGCATCAAAGCCATCGTTTATATCAGGCTGTAAACATGTTTTTATCAGCTGTAAAAATGGCCAATTTACCAATGCAGAAAGAAAGCACTTGGACTTCCTGAAGCCAGCCCCCCAAGGCGAGTCGATGAACTGCAGTTTTAGTTACTTCCGTATTGGCTTCCCGAGGGAGAGCGAGAGGTTGCCGCTTGGAAAGAACACATCTAGCGGATAATCCGTTTCCTATCTGCAACAATGTCAATGTCAAATCAGACTCTTTATTATCCATCATTCAACTGATTAAAGAGGATTTACTGCCTTTGCCTGTCACTCTTGATGATGACAGATTAAATATTGACGCACTCAAACATCTCTCCTCATGCACAGAATTTGAGCGGCTGAACGAATGGTGCATGTGTGTCAAAAGATCTCCATTTTTTGCCAAGCCGAGACAGGCAGATCTTTGATGAATAGATGTATTTATTCTGACTGTTCCTCGGAGAAGGGTGCAGCACGAGGACAGTCTCGAATATGAATTACCAGCATGCTGATCCGATCTCAGCGGCAGCCGGAGAGAGACAGCGGGGCCTGAATACCAACACACGCGTCCTGGATCAGGACAAGGACTTGATTACTGATGCCTGTCAGGAGGAGTGGAAAAGTCCTTAAGTGTACTCTGGAGGGAAGCCTGCAGGCAAGCACACTCCAGGAGCGAGAGAGCAGCTTTCAATCAATTCTGACTCAAATGGGGGAGAGCGAGCGGAATAGAGGGCGAGAGAGGGAAGACTTCAATCAATCCAGACTGAGGGAAAAGAGCAATGAATATTCACTGGGGGAAAAAGCAATGGAAATTAAGGACTAACTGAGGTTCAAAATGCCTACATCTGTACTAGGCACGGGCGAAATAGACTTAATTATAACCCCAGATATTTTCTCGTATATTTGGCGATAACAATATTATTGATGCTAGCGTATAGGTGTTCTGCATTGAAAGGTTAGCAGTCGTAAAGTATTCATCTGTTAGGAGAAAGTGTCTTGCATTAAAAGTTTCACAGTTATAGATTACTAGTCCTTAGTTTAAGCTTGAAGTGAAGGTAGTTTGCTTTTAAAGTCTACCAGTCTTAAGAAGTCTTTAGAAGCAGTCTTATGGATACCTTTTGGATTTTTTTTGATCATCTTCATGCCATCCTGGGTATTATATAAGCATAATGCAATGCTAATTGACCTAGACATTGACACTGCATTGAATACTATCAAATACAATGATGTTTTCTTCATTCTGTGATATTAACCCATGTCTGGTCACAAAAATGTGTTATTTCAAACACTCGACTGATGTTATGAAGTGAATTTAAAGCAAAAGTATGTCAATAAATCTGTTAGTAAACAGACTCAAACACGAAAAACAAATGCACAAGTACTACTGTAACAGCTCATAGCACAGACAGCAAGTCAAATTGTTTACTAGGGAGAATTTACACCGGTTTATTGCAAATAATATGATATGACCCATCCCTAATCCGTACCATGTACAGTACCACAAATAACACAATGTTCGAATGATGACAGGTGGGCCTGCTCTGCCTGGAATTGCAGGGAAAAATGATTGTGGTTTTAACCGTTGGCCTCTCTGGGTATCTGTAAGAGCAAATCCTCCTCAAACCAACCAGAAGAGACATAAGAATGCCAAATATTATGTGGGAGGCAGCACTGCTGGTTTTCAGAGCACATGCAGGGGTAGAGATGTGGGAATATTTGCTTTCCCTGCTCGTGGTGGAAGCAGTTTTGCGGTGATTTGTGGGGTCAAACCCTCCCCTTTCTGTGGGGCACGAAACTCTGGATGTGTGCTAGAAACTCTGCTGAATTCTGAAAAAGACCCGAGGCTATCTGAAACTTTTAAAGGATAAAGAATGCATTTGTGTATTTTGAAAGTTTTAAGGACAATACATTGAATAGAATGCAGTTGACCCTGTTGCAGAAGCACATGTAAAAAAAAAAAGTGTTTCTTAAAGAGTTAGTTCAGACAAAAACTGTCTATTTCATCATTAATTGCTCACCTTTATGTTGTTCCAAACCTGAGAGCTTTTGCTCAACTTCGAAATACAAATCAAGATATTTTAGATTAAATCCGACAAAAACACTCCCATATGCAAACAGTGATTCAACTGGAATATTACACAAGAATACTTTTGTGTGCGAATAAAACAGAAATAATGAGTTTATTCGACAGTTTTTTTCTCCTCAGTGTCAGTATAGGGTGCACACTAAAGGGCTTTCATAATATTCTAATTGAACCACTGAAGGCATATAGACTGTTGACAATGTTTTTCGGAATCTTTCTGGGACCAATGCTGACTATGGAGAATAAGGGAGCTCTGAGATTTCATCCCAACTATCTTAACTAATGTTTCGAAAATGAATGAAGGTCTCAAGGATTTATAATGACATAAGGGCAAGTAATTATAGACAGAATTGCCATTTTTGGGTGAATTATACCTCATAAATACACTATATGACACTTTTAACACCCTTTGGAGGTGTCTATGTTGCTGAGCAGCGTATGTAAAACAATGAGAAGACTTGTGTGTCCGCCGCTTCTCCCCTGACCTTGAAAATAAAACTGGCTGAATCATAGAAAAGCTGAATTAAGATCGTGTGTAGGGTCGAATCGAGATCGCAATCTTTTTCTGATTAATCGGGCAGCCCTAGTTTTGGAACAGGGTTCACAATAGGGTTGCACAATATTGAAATAATCTGACATTGCGATGTTTTGATTTCCAGCCATTATACATTGCAATAATCATTGATTAGGATTGACTGGGGTGATTTTCTAAGAGTCATGAATCATGTAAAAAATAATAATAAACAAATTGCAAGCAAAAATAATTACAATAGAGCAATGGAAAAACTCAAACTATGCTTAACCCTTGTGTGATGCTGGGGATGTTTTCATCCACTTTGTGGTGATTTTGAGTCTTAATTTGGCCATAACTTTGTGTTTCAGCAAATGAATAATTTTTGGTGACAAATCTTATTTTGGGAAAATGCTTTGAAAAACAATACACTCTGGGCAAGTTGACTCCCCTTTGGTTATGTTGGGGGCTGTTTTTGCCCCATTGACTTCCATTATAATCACATTTATTGATTGCAAAGCCATGACAGCATATATTAATATAAGCAGATGTATGACAATATATATAATTAATACAAAAACTTTTTTGCACAGGCCTATCTAAAGGATTAATGGCACCAACTGATGATCTACAGTAAAAACGAAAAGTTTTACCTCTTCCCAACAGGGAAAACCAATCAAGACTGCATGATTAAATGCGGTCATGGCTTTGCAGTCCATAAATGTGATTATAATGGAAGTCAATGAGGCAAAAACAGCACCAACATCACCAAAGGGGAGTCAATCTGAACAATACACTAGGGTTAATGGTTTTCCTCAGAGTCAAACAGTATTCAGGCATGGAAATTGAATAATGACATGTAAAATAACACTGTCTAGTCTTCATTATATTAATAATTCAGCAAAATAATTCCTCAATGAACTTATTTTGCACATAAATCCTTGAAACTCTCTTGAAATGCCTTGCAAATGATAAACTTGGACTCTGTTATGGTTATACTTTACAAAATCTCATGTATTCTCGACTGTTGTGTTGATCAATTATAAACCCAACACAACATTGCATATCCTGCGATGTGACTATTGCAGACACACACACACACATTGCGATATGGAAGCCGAAACGTTATATTGTGCAGCTCTAGTTCACAATGGCCTGATAGAGAATCTACAGAAGGAAAGCTAGGCATGTGACAAGGTAGCGCTGGCCTGTCGGCTCTCCGCTTCCAGAAAGCCAGATTCCAGGGCGCTAATCCAGAGAGACTCAGAAATGCCATCAGGTCCCCTGGCAGAGAACACATGCCCGCTTTGTGTCCCGGGCTGCTGTCAGTTAAGGGTTGCAGGGGCTGCACAGTTACCCCGAGTGGGAACCAAAGCACTCCTTGTTTAATCCTCTGCATAAAGCTGTTGAGGAGGTGGAGTGGAGAGCTGGAGGATCTGAGTTAAGAGACGCCGGCTGGGTTTGAGGACAGAAAGGGGAGGCTGATCATGTGGGACTCTGAATGGATTGAGGGGCACAGAGGGAGGCTTTTCATTGCAGTGCCGTTCTCAAAGCTCAACGTCTGAATATATCACACATTCAGCTTTCTTATTAGTCAATCACATTTACACAAGGCCTGCACAATATAAGGCTTCAGTATCGATATCGCAATGTGTGTGTTCGCACTAGTCACATCGCAGGATCTGCAATGTTGATTTGGGATTATAGTTGATCAGCACTGTTGGGAATACATGAGATTTGTGGAGTCATTGCAAAGTATAACCATAACAGAGTCAAAGTTTCTCACTTGCATATGTTTTAAAGGCATTTCAAGAGCGTTTTAAAGCAATCGGGAGCAAAAAAGTACACCTGTAACTAGGGATGCTCCGATCAGGATTTTTAAAGCTGATACCGAGTACCAATTCCTTGTCATGGTGATCGGCCGATACCAAGAACTGATTCTAATGCTTCAAGCTTTATAATGCAAAGCACATTTCCCTCTAAATATGATGCTTAAGTGGAGATTTCTCCTTACCAAAGAGAATACATTAAAAAGATGCTGCATATAATTCCACAAACATGTCTCTTGTAACATTTAGTGTGGACATGTCATGGCCAGAGGCAGATTTACAGAAAATAATAGATACAACAGATACAAAAATCACTAACAAAGCAATTTGGAAACACTGCAAATGATGGCAGAAAATGTAATGAATGTCTCAATGTAGTTTGGAGCACATATTTGATGCATAAGACGTTAAAATGCACCCCTATAAATCCATCACTTCTTTACTAAAAGGAAATAGGTCCATACTCTACTTTTTATTGCAATAAGTATATTACGATAAGTTATATTATTAAATATTCAAGTTAAAAAAATAAAAATATCTATATAAATGAAATGAAATGTGATCATCGGCTGATATCGATCGGAGCATCTCTATGTGTAACTTTAATAAGGAATTGACTGAGTTAATACAATGAAGACTTTACAGTGTTATTTTACATTTTATTATTCAATTTCTGTACCTGAATACTGTTTGACTCTCAGGAAAACCATTAAGCATGATTAATTTGACTTTTTTTCGTTGCTCTATTGTAATCATTTTTCTCATTCGATTTGTTTATTATCTTTTATACATGATTCACACCCTTACAAAATCACTCCAATCAATCCTAATGAATGATTTCTTTATTTCTGGTGACATTATATTCATATCGCAATATATAACCGCAGAAAAACAAAATATCGCAATGTTTTCCAATATCCTGCAGCTCTATTTACACACTGCCTCCAAAACTTTTGCTCGTCACGAAAAAAATTCAGATCAGGTTTGATTTTTGTTTGACAATTGAGTGTTTGACAATTCAGAGCCACCGTACAAGCAAAAGCCTAAACTCGCTGACAGGAACACTCACACTGAGCATCATGCACTTTATGACAAAGTTTGTTCGGTTCGGATTATGTGTTGCACGATATTGGAAAAATCTGACATTGCGATATTTTATTTTTCAATCGACTGAATAACACTACTTGGAAAGAATTTATATTCACACTTTATTTTAAAATTCACTTCCCGCTATTGGCCAACCATTAACTAACTTGCTTCAATAAACTCAAGGTTTCCGCTACATTCATTCTTCCATGGCGGTGCGCCACGCCAAAAGGCCACGGCTACATTACAGCTTCTCATTCAAAACATTGAAATTTTTTTAAATAGCGGATTATAATCGCCCGAAAACGTATTAAAAGGTAAGTGAATTATAACAGCGCAAGCTTTTCTGTAACCGTAGTAGTGCTGTGCGTGATGCGTGAGGCCAGCAAACACGGCGTATAGCTTTCAGTTAGGATGAACACAGTTTCCATAATTATACTTTATTTATAGATAAAGGTCTATGGTTCTGCATACAACAAACAAAGACTTTATCTTGCTGTAGTTTATAGCCGTTTCACTTTACCTCAGGACGCATTAATGCCGCTCTGTAGGTCTATTAATCCAATTGGACACGTTCATAAATATTCCTAGCAAATCTAATAAAGGTTGGAGACAAATTCACTACGTAAACGTGCTAAATTGCACTTGAGCAGCGTATATTTGAGGGCGTGCAAGAAGTTTTGTGCAGGAACAGAGGAAATCCTAGCGCAAGCAAAAAGATCTGCATGCTCGTATTACACAAATCCGATCTCGACTAGTACTGCGTCACATTTGTCATTGAAATAACGCCAAAGGTACTTGGTAGATTAAAAGTCCTGCCGCCACAGCTGGAAAAAGTCCTAGAGGAAACACTGAAACTCCTAATTTGTTCCTTATTAACAGATATTAACATAGCTTAGCTATTGGGTTAGGTTTTGTAAATGTTCAAATTACGCTGGAAAGTTTTTGATGATTAAATAATTCAGTACAATTATTCTTTATTAAACTTCCAATTGGTAAAATGTCTCGAGTCTGAATACTTAAATCTCTCACAGGCCTTAAAAACATGCAAATGATATAATTTCACCCCTTTATGGCTAAACTCTGCAATAATTCCACAAATCTTGTGTTCTGAATTGTGACTCTTGCTCTGATATAATCCAAACTCAACATTGCATATCTATGCGATGTGATTATTGTGGATGCACACATCACGATATCGATGCTGAAACTATTATATTGTGCAGCCCTAGTTCAGATCATGGTATTGGGGGCACAGTATGGTAAAGAGGGGGATCAACGTGAGAGAATTATAGCTTTTTGGGGGGGTTATGTTTCAAAAGATTCAAAACTCCACTGATTTCCAGACATTAAATTTATTTTGTGATAATCCCGCATAGCTCTCAGAGCTTATAAAAAGGTGAACTCTCCTGCCTCTCCACACAATGGATTGGATGGACACAATATTTCCTCGTTCACAGACAAAGCTTGAAATAACCTTTTCCCGCTAGTGTTGTCACGATACTGGAATTTGTTACCAATCGGTACTGAAATTTTAAAAGCGTCCCGTTTTCGTGAACATTTGAGCGCGTTCCTGAACAGCACTGATTGGTCATTGTGTTTACGTGCTCAACAGTAATAACTGTGATTGCCCGTGAAGGGCATCGCTGTACACCGCTGTTTACTGAGTGTAACCACAGATACAGCAACACTGGAGCTTTTTAAAGACGTGAAGATCAGCTGGTTTGTCGATAAGCTGACACAAGAGATCCGCTGATGAAATGCAGCTTTAAAACACTCCAGTGTTCCTGTATCTGTGGTTACACTCAGTAACCAGCGGTGAGTTTAAATAGAGGTGTGAACCTACACTGGTCTCACGGTTCGATTACGATTATCATGCCATCGATTCGGTTCAATTCGATATCTCGGTGCATCAACGATGCTTTCCAAACCCAATTTTATATTTTCTTCACAGCACAGCAATTCTTGTATTAAAATGTATAAATATGTAGTATTTATACTTATATACTATTTGTAATACAATTTTGTCCTTTAATGCAAACAGATATATGAACTGTACCTTTAAAAACTCAAGTACATGCACAGAACAACCCGAGCATTTATAGCAAATAAACAAATATAAATGTGCTGCTCGCTTTCTGAGCCTTGTCTGGCGATTTCTTTCTTACACCCCTTTGATTGGTCACACGCTCAACATAAAGATCTGCAATTGGCTCTTACGCGCTGGTGCTCTGCACCGATGATAAACACTGATACACGGCAGCGGCGATCACAGCTGATCCATGGCACTGGATCCATGATAGACGCGGTGGGGGAAACTCTGCAGACACTCGCTCGAGTCTGTATCCAGAAGTAACACTGTAACAGCCGAGAGGAGATGAAAAGTCATGCCAGCAGGTCAAATGGGCCACAGTGAGAGAGAGAGAAAAGGAGTACTTTCATTTTCTCAATCGCAGTGAAATAGGGGCTTCTGCTGTAAGTGTCAGTGAAAGACTGTTTAGTAAACACACACGCAGTCAAATTGTGCACATTTTCTGATTTTAAGTAGTTGAAGTGTTTTAAATACTAGCGCTTGCCATAGTAAGCTACAGAGACATAACGCATGTGAGATAAATGACGTCAGTACATAATAACCGGTTATGATTATTACTGAACCGATACCGAATTGTGCGTGTCTGCATCGCGGTGCACCGAAAAAACAATTAATTTTGACACCCCTAAGTTTAAAAGTTCAAAACTTAGCGATTAACTAATCGCAAGAGGCTGTGATATGAATTATATATGTATTATATAATTTCCCTCACCCAGAGCAAATCCATCTGGGTGTTGCATTTTGGTGATGCATCAACTGTATGTGCCAGACTTACTAGCCAGTTAAGTGAGCACACTTTCCTTCTGCACAATCAGAATTGCGAAACCGAACTATGCGGAACGCCCACAATAAAACAAACAGGAAAGCACGAACGACTGGGATGATAGAGTCTGTTGCTCCAGAAGTACTAACAGACAAATTAATATCAAAGAGAAACAGCACGTCTGTTATATGGGAAAACTTTGGTTTCAAAGTCACAGACACCAAACAAAAACATTAGTAAGAGCTGTCGCAGAATTGCTGCCAAAGCAAGAGGAAATACAACAACCAGCACCTAAAAAACGCACCACAGGCAGCTATATGAGAAGCGTTTGGCTAAAAAGTCAACTAAAAGTATTGCCAGTGACGCTCAATCTAGTAGCGAGCAACAGCAAAGTAAAATTTCAGAGTTGTTTGCAGCTGTTACACCACATGAAGAAACATCACGAAGACACCAGGAGATCACTAACGCCATAACTCACTACTGTTTGCTCGAAAGTGTTTAATTTATGAATATTTAAAAACTAATTTGAATAAAAGTTGGAGTAATTTAATATCTTCTCAGTTCCTCCTTTTAACTAACACTCACTGCATTTTAGCAGTAAGAAGCTACGATAGAGAATATTGAGCTGAAGCTTGACTACACAATTACATCGCAAATCAAAAACGAAATCGCAATATCTGTTAAAAGATTGTAGCTAGATATTTTCCCCAAATCGCACAGCCCTACTAATGACCTTCATGGCCAATCACAGTCACTTCTGTTGAGCATGTGAACACAATGGCCAATCAGCGCTGTTTAAAAACGCACCCAATAGTTAGCGGGAAATTAACATTATTTAAAGGTCATTATCGATTGGCACTGAATTCCAGTATCGTGCCGCACTATAAATTAATACAAATTCGCAATGACGAATCTTTCAAATACAAAAGCACACAGAAAAATCTTCAGTGTACTAAAGCCTTTACTCCGACTGCAACAACTATTTTTCCAAAGCTGTAGCCTCGGTCACGCTGCATTTTAATATTGTGATTGTTAGCAACTTACTTTTTATTTTCCCTCAGAAATTGACAAAGACTGTGGCACAGTTCCCCTAGTTGAGGGTAAAAGCGCAGGAACTACATGGACACGCAGGTTTGGGAGATAAAGCGTGAACTGAAAACACATTCCTCAGTGGATCAGTCACTGCGTGCTACAGCTCTCACAGCGACGCAGTTCACAGAGAGCTTGACATTCTCCAACACACCGCGCAGGAGGCCAGCGGCCCGTCATGCTAACACCTCATAAATCCCTCCATTCCCCCGCCCGACTCCACCTTCAGGGGCCCACGCTTACAAGGACGGTTAAGTAAGAGGAGCAGGAAACACTGAGGAACAGCAGGGGAAATGTGTTGAGTTTTCACATTCGTACTGAAAGCTCTTTCTCAGGCTTTCACCGACAGATAAATGCATCAGAACAAAGCTTTCAACTGCAAGATGCAGAGCAACAACCAGGTTAACCAAAGGTCTGGCACAAGTGACACATTTCACCCAAAAACTAGTCTGACACATGTGAAAGTTCAAAGACAAAACAACGGAAAAACAAAGAAGTGAAAAGCTGTACGGTACGTGGGCTAGACCACAGAGATGGCATCACTGAGCAATACCAAAGACTATAGAACACACAAGACATGTCACTCGTATAGTCTTTAATGGGGAAAAGTGCAACAGTCAATACGGTGAATGAAGCCCCGCCTTCTAATACAGGAGCCAATCAGCAATCGCTATAGACTGACTTTTCTCTGGGGGAGATGCTCGGACCAGACGTGTGTTCTTTAAGACAGTTTGGTGGTCAACAAACACACTGGAATCTCAGCCAATACTTGCTTCACAGACATAATACAGTTGAAAGCAGAAGTTTACATACACTCTAAAAAAGGAAGATAACCATTTCTTTAAAAATGTCTGATGGTAAATCACTAAACGTTTACTATTTTAGGTCTGTTAAGATTACCTAAATCATTTACATTTGCTAAATGCCAGAATAATGAGAGAATTTTTGATTAATTTCTAGACAGTCAGAAGTTTTCACACATCTCCTTGGTATTGTTTTAGCTTTGCTTTTAAACTGTGTAACTTTGGTCAAATGTTTTGGGTCTCCTTCCACAAGCTTCTCACAATAGTTTGCAGGAATTTTGGCCCATTCCTCCTGACAGAATTGCTGTAACTGAGTCAGATTTGTAGGCTGTCTTCTTGCACAAGCTTTTTCAACTCTGCCCACAAATGTTCTATAGGATTGAGCTCAGGGCTTTGTGATGGCCACTCCAAAACATTCACTCTGTTGTACTTAAAGCACATTTGAACTAATTTGGCAGTATGCTTAGGGTCATGGTCTGTTTGGAAGACCCATTTGTGGCCAAGTTTTAATTTCCTGGCTGATGTCTTGAGATGTTGCTTCAGTATTTCTACATAATGTTCTTTCTTCATGATGCCATCTATGCTGTGAAGTGGACCAGTCCCTCCTGCAGCATAACAGCCCCACAACATGATGCTGCCGCCCCCATACTTCACAGTTGGGATGGTGTTCCTAGGCTTGTCAGCTTTCCCCTTTGTCCTCCAAATGTAACACTGGTCATTATGGCCAAACAGTTCAATCTTAGCTCCATCAGACCACAGGACATGTCTCCAAACATTAGGCTTTTTCCAGTGTAATTTAGCAGATTGTAATCTGGCTTTGTGTTGATTCTGG
Source organism: Danio kyathit (assembly GCA_903798195.1). Taxonomy (NCBI): domain Eukaryota; kingdom Metazoa; phylum Chordata; class Actinopteri; order Cypriniformes; family Danionidae; genus Danio; species Danio kyathit. The sequence goes on from LR812543.1 coordinate 1,992,932, forward strand.
CTTGTTGATTTTCCCATGTTGTCACACAAGGAAGCAGTGTGTTTGAGGTTTTCCTTCAATACTATTCTACAGTTGTGCCTTCAATTAACTCAAATGTTCTCAATTAGCCAATCAGAAACGTCCAAAACCTTGACATCATCATCTGAGCTTTTTCAGAGGCAGAATAATCTTATTGTATGTAAACTTGACTTTCAAGAAGAGTTAGAACAATTTCTCCAAAAATATCTCTCTCATTATTCTGCTGTTAAGCAAAACTTATCTAAAAGAGAAAAAGTTAATTTTCACAGGACATTAATTTGGAAAACTATGCGGATATATTAAATAGTTTACATACAAATACACAAAGAGAGACTTTCACTTTTACTTCAAGCATAGTTTGTGAATGAACAGACTTGTGTAGTTGCAGACACGATCATGAGGCTGTTTTTGAACCGAGTGAAGTAATCAATCAGAGAACAGGAGAAAGTGCATTACTTCCATCATTTTAATATAGCATATTAATAATGAAATCCAAAAAATATTGCTTAATATTAATATTTTCCTCGCCGCTGTCGCCACTGGCTTGCATGGTTCGGGATCTGTAGAGCTGCGCATCAATGGAAATGCTAATCAGTGTTTGGACTCTCAGTAGTGATTATTAACCCACACTGAACTGAGCTAAACTGAACTGAACTTAATCTCTGAAAACTGAACTGACACTGTTTACATTCACTATAATCTTATATGTGAAGCTGCTTTGACACAATCTACATTGTATAAGCGCTGTACAAATAAAGATGAATTGAATTGAATATTGAGAGTTCATTTTAAGCTATCTTATGGCCCCCCTGCAGAATCACTGAGGCCCACTGCTTGATCCCTGCTACAGACTATTTTGAGGGATGTAAACAAAAACAACGGTCCCAACATAGTTCCTGTTGTACATTTTTAATTTCTATAGCTTCAGAGAATCCAAAAAGAGCCACATATTGATAATGTTATGAGAGCTGTTTTAACATCAAGTTATGATTGAATTGCCTCTTGTTACAGATATAAAATAGTTTGATAACAAGCAGGAAATGATATTGAGCCAGTGACGACATCACATTGAAATGGTCTATAAGGATTTCCTGTCGATTTATCATTCAGGCCTAGTTCAGGGAGGTGTTAAAGGGTCACGAAACACCAAAACACATTTTTTGAGCTGTTGACAGTCATATATGTGTCCCACGCTGCTATAAACACTATTAGGACACAGCTATTGCACTAAAGAGTGAAAATAGGTTGTTTTTGCGTTATTTTGAGCAAATTCGTTCTTCCGGTTTAAAACGAATTTTTGAAGCTGCGTCACGGCCATGAGATACTTAGGGGTAAATCCAGCCAGGAGAGTGGCTGTCTGTCTTTTCTAGGACGTTCTTACGTATCTGAGTGTGTAGTATTAATTCATGAGAAAGACGTGCTTCAAACCAATCAGCGCGCTCTATTGTGTATGACGTGAAACTTCATTAATATGCATGATAGCTCCGGAGACTGTTTACCAGTCTACACTGTTCAGACGGCAGAGAGACGCCACGTTGTGTTGCCAAAACAAGTGAAAGTACAAGAATTTCAAGACAAAATTATTCGTAGGTGTTATTAGTGTGTTGCAACAAGGTTTTGTTTTCATTTTCCCTTTATGAGAGAGCTGCTGGACTCACGTGTGGATTACAGTGCACGCGACAGAAACGCGTTTGTAAGGAACATTTTTACCCGAGAGCTTTTTCTCATCTGGAAATGGTGAAATCCTGATTTGCCGCTCGTCTCCTTTTAATAAAAAGACACAGCTCCAGTTTGATTGTCTGTCTACAGATTTGGTAAGTGTTTGCAGTGCAGTGCCCTTTGTTTAAATGCTGCTCTCCGAGTGTAAACATGTAAACACAAACTATTCCCGTCGTGCAGGATTTTCGCTGCAATTTGTGACAGGATAGTCTATACACACACGGCTTTCTGACGCTACCTACCGAGTACATAAGTTACAGAGAAATGCGGAGGATTTTTTTTCTCTCCTTCGCCATGCGGTATCAAATCAGCCTCTGTGTGTTTGTTTTGCCTGTGAAACTTAGCGCGTGCCCAAATGGAAACTCCCTCCTATGCAAAATCTTATCCTCTTTCCCTCCCCCGACACTCCCACACTCCCAGAGCTGGACACGCCCAACTTTCCTGACTTTTTTCAAAACAGAGGTGTGAAAACACCCTGCTGAGACAGGGGGTTTCGTGGCCCTTTAAGAGTGGGAGACCCGTTAATTTGCATTACATGCATTTGCATAGAGACAAAATAAGTGTCTGAGCTTAGAGAGAGACAAAGACAAAGCCACTAGAGCTGATTTAGTGTACTATTTATTACACAGAGGGAAAAAGGGCAGACAAGACTTTTAAATAAGCACAAATGGTGTGTAAAAGTAACCCGGGGGAAAAAAAGAGAAGAGGAAAAAGGAACGTAAACAAAGCCCGTCCACATCTCTAGAGAATTCATACAGCCTTTCTGAAAACTTTTGCTTTGTCTGGCGGTGAAGTTTGGGTCCTGTCAGGAGAGATGAGCTGAGAGCCTGAACTGAACTGGCACCTGCCTTTAAACATTTATGCCTGATGCATTTTTAACACACGACATAAAAAAGGCATGACTCGGTTGTTTTCTCCTCACCGTCCTTCTTCCCAGCTCTCTCGCATACACACACCTGGAGAAAAGGCAGGATACATGCTCAAGACTTATGAAAACCAGAACTGTGTGTTTGATTACTGGTAGGCTTTCTTACTCAAATTCATGCAAATGAGCCGAGTCGTGAGTTCTGCTAACTAGAGATGCACCGATACTATTTTTTGGAATCGATGCAATCCTGATACCAAAATTCTGAGTATCGACAGGTACAGATCCGATCCCGATACTGTGCTGTTTTTTTTAACATAATACAGTTTCTATAGTTCTGGTGATAATATATCTTCTTTAGTAAAAATAACAGACCTATAGGCCTACAGTATATGACAGACGGCACAATCTAGCTAGAAACATGATGCTTGCTGTAAACTAGGCTACATTATTTGAGCATTCATTATGATATTGATCTGTTGTGGTCCAGCTTATGTTTCTTTTTTAATATTAAGATTTTTCTTTAAAATCTGTAATAGGCTTTCAATATTGACCCTAATCGTTGGTAAAATAACCTGCCTTTTAGCAAAGCCTGATATATTCCTGCAGGTTTGACGCAGACTAAACTAAATCGTCTGAGGCCAGTTTTACGTCTAAACTCGCTGTGAGTGATATTCACAGTTTCAGAGTAGCCTATATTAGGCTAAATCATTTTCTGTTTATGACAATCCATATTGCGCCTTTAGTTTCACTTTCATTAATTTAATCAACTACTTTGACCACAATGAGCCAGGCTTTACAAACTATTCGTAGCACTTAAAGTATTCACCTCCAAAGAATAAACTCAGAAACAGAAACTCATTGTGAGAATGATCTTACAGAGCGGCGCATGTCGCATCTGCGCAGCCGGTGCGTGAATGAAGCACATGATGCATCACTGAGACACAGCGCGCAGCCCTCTGGTATATGGACAATTTTAAAACAGCAGCACAAAAGGGAGAAATCAGTGTGTTGAGGATCTGTCCAATGTATTATTGAACCTTTTCTCATTTAAAGTTTCAGGTAGGTCTACTTTGTGTGTGAAGAGCAGGTAATAACCCTCTCTGTGAATGCGATCTGCTGATCTAACAGACACAGCGCAACATGATTTAGAAACGGCAATGATCTCCTTGTTGCAGGTCAAAATAAAGCCATTTAATGCGAAACTAAATCCATTTCTCCACCGATCACTTTTATTAACAGGAACAAATAGTCTTGGATAGTCTTCGAGTTGTCATGAACGCGACACGCAGTTTGAATAGTGAATGAATGGAGAATGATTGACAAGCGCACCGGCGTGAATCGCTGAAGTCAACATGAATTTAAGCACTTGAATATTCATCTGTGGCTCACATTAAACTATAGAATGGCTTCAGAACATTTGGGATATAGTAGCCTACATTTCCAGTGCCTTATATTAGGCTACCTTCATGGCTTTTGTTGGTTTATAAATGACACAGAATATAGCGCAAGCACAAGATCGGATTTGGATCGGTACCAGCAGGCCAATACCCGATCCAGCAAAAATATGCAGTATCGAACCGATATCTGATCCAAGTATCGGGATCGGTGCATCCCTACTGCTAACCATTGCAAACTCTAATGCTGTGCTCACACAAGACACGGAAGAAGCGTCAAGCGCTAGTGATTTACATGTTAAGTCAATGAAGAGACGCGAATAGACATCCTGCAGCGAGATACGCGCTAATTACGCAAACTGCGCGAATGGTGCGACGCGAATTGAGCATTTTGCACTTTTGAATCGCTCAAGTTCAAAAATCTGAACTTCAGTGGACATTCGCGCCGCGTTAACCAATCAGGAACTTGCTCTTGTGGGGGCATGATTATGACGTAGCGCCTGTTGTTGGTGTCCAGAGGGAAAATCCTCCAGCCGACACCAGTTCATCAAACTGAGCTTGACTCAGGCCCCATTTACACTAATGCGTTTTCGTTTTGAAACGGCGTTTTGGATCAAAAACGATCCGCGTTTCATCTAGCGTTTCTAAACATATCTCCGGCCACACTACTCCACCAAAAACGTATATCACGTGACCATTCGGCACTCTGGGCATGTGCGGTTAAGTATAAACAGGAAGCATGTGTCTCGCTCGGCATTTGGCTATTGTTAGTCAACAAACGCTGGTTGAACGATGAACGCGAGCGATGAGCGAGTGCTCAAACAATAGCTTGCCTCTTGTGAATATATGCAGCTGCTGTAGTAAAAAAGGCAGAGTTTAACTGCACAATGGCGCCTAAAACGGACAATAGTGCAAACAATGCTCCCATTTCTGTGTCCATGTTGTTGTTTACAGTGAAGGCTGGTCTGCCGTCTTCCGGTAGCGTTATAGTCATGTGATAGGGGCTTGACGAATAAGGGAAGGATACGCAATGACCCAAAAGCCCCAATCAGGTAGCGAATCTCAGCAGCCACGCCTCCGTTTTCAGATGTCTCCGTTTTCCCCCATCCACACTGAGACGGAGGAGCAGCGTTTCAGTATTAAAACGGGCTCTTCACCGTTTTCAAAATGCTCCGTTTTTGGGGCTCAAAAACTCTGGCGTAGTGTGGACGGATGGCGTAACCGTAGCAAAACTTACGTGTTTTAAAACGAAAACGCATTAGTGTAAACGGGGCCTCAGTCAGAAGCACCGCTGAAAGCTTCCATCATGCAGGTACAGTTTCTGGAGGAGTTTATGAGCTCACAGAGCTGGGTGCACCTCTGAAAGAATCTAGTGGACTCAGACACTGCTCCAAATGAATCGACGCTGTTTTTCAGCCTTCATAAAGCATATAAACACAGTTATGACACACATAAACACAAGAATCCGCGTCTGTTCTGAAGTGAATTTGATGCCGGAATAAAGCGGATTTTGACACGCAAATGAATTGAGTAAACTTAGATGTTCACGCGTCTATTTACGCGCAAATAGCGCGATTCATCCGTGGGTTCCGCGTCTGGTGTGAACACAGCATAACAGAACATAAATGACTTCAGGTCTTTTTGTTGCTGGAAGTCACTGTCAGTGCAAACACCCCCTGAGATGAGCAGTGTTTCCTAAAAAAATGATGTATGATTCCTTACTTTTTTAATGTCTTTAGCACGGTAATCTCAGTAGCTGTGTTTCCATCCAAATATGTGAATTAGATATACTTGCAAACACATATATGTGCAGGACAGGCAGACAGCCAGACAGACAGGCAGCAGTGCAGCGGCTGTTAACCTGACAGCGCACCTGTCACTTTACCTGTCTGAGAGCAAGCAGAGTTTTCCACAGTCAATCACTGAAGCGGGCCGATACGTCAGAAGCAGAGCGAGATATGACACCAGCTCGGCTCATTATCAGTGTGAGGTGTGTGTTCGTGCTGTAAATGAGAACACAGCCGGCGCTTTTAGCTGTCAGTTCAGCAGACACCGCTTTAAAACGCCGCTTTAATTCACATGCTTATTAGCAGGCAATTAGCATAGAGTCTGTTACCAAACAATCGCTTAACGCGGTGGCGATAATCTTAAACTGAATGTGCCTTTCCTTGAGAACGAATATGACTAAAAGGAGGCTCGTGATCTCAGGCTCCCAGAATGAATTGGCTTGTAAAAAGATGACTACCCACAAGCCCCCAGTGGTTTGCAGAGCTCTTCCACAGCTGTGGGTTTAGTCAAAAATAGCTGCGATTTGAGCAGGGCATTAAGTGCGAGATCCTCCTCCTAAAAGGCACCGATTGTTCTCTGAGAAATAATCTGATGTCTACACCAAACACACAAAGGGAACGGAAGTCAATTCCAGCAAATATGCAGGACAAGCTCGAAGATATTTAAAGAACAAGTGAGATGAAGCGGGTTACGGTTTAGCAGATCGGTTTCACTAGCCAAAGGTGTGAATTCAATGTATGCACAATACTAGAATATCGCATAAAAGATTTGCAAATAACAAAGCATTTCTATCCAACGAGTATAAAATCGTCATTTCCTGACTAACTGTAGACAAATATCAAGAGTAGAAACTGAATCTGCTGCAGTAGGAGAAGCTGCGTCAATCTTATTTAATAAACAACTTGTGCCTCAAATGACAATGCTGACACGCAATAAGCCGGCGGTGGTGTTTGAAAGCGAGAGACGTGAAGCACAGACAATTCTGGAGGTCATTAATAATATAAAAACACTGATACTGAAACGTTTAAGACGTTTTAGAATGACCAAAGCAACATTCAAGATGTTTTACCATGTGCTCAGCCTGCTGGTTTGTCCATTCACACTCTATTTGATCATGTTTCCGCATCTTGGCGTTTCTATCAACCATTTTTTATTCGCATTTCCAAAATGCACATAAAATAGGTGGATGGAAACATAAGCTATTGTTATACAGGAATAAATAGCAACATTTGGATATATCAAAATTAAAATAACCTTGGTAACACTTTACAATAAGGATGCATTAATTAATGCATTTAAAAAATGCAGGATTAAACAAGATGATTAGATATTTAAAAGAGCAAGCGATTGGTCCATATTTTTCATTTCTGTACAAGTTTCATGTTTCGATCTTGGATTGGTCTCATGTAGTCACATGATGAGACATACATACAGTTGAAGTCAGGATTATTCGCCCTCTTTGATTTTGTTTTCTTTTTTAAATATTTCCCAAATGATGTTTAACAGAGCAAGGCATTTTTCACAGTATGTCTGATAATATTTCTTTCTTCTGGAGAAAGTCTTGTTTGTTTTATTTTATTTAATTAGAATAAAAGTAGTTTTAAGTTTTTTTTAAAGCCATTTTAAGGTCAATATTATTAGCCCCTTTAAGCAATTTTTTTTGAAAGTCTACAGAACAAACCATCTTTATACAATAACTTGTCTAATTACTCTAACCTGCCTACACTGTGGAAAAAAATTCGTAATTTTACGGTTTAATTCTGGCAGCTGGGGTGCTGGAAAAACTCCCTAAAATAACGTCCGTTAAATTACAGAAATTTACTGTAAAATAACGGATATTAAATTACAGAACTTTACTGTAAAATAACGGATATTAAGTTACAGAAATTTACTGTAAAATAACGGATATTAAATTACAAAACTTTACTGTAAAATAACGGATATTAAATTACAGAAATTTACTGTAAAATAACGGATATTAAATTACAGAAATTTACTGTAAAATAACGGATATTAAATTACAGAAATGTACTGTAAAATAACGGATATTAAATTACAAGAATTTACTGTAAAATAACGGATATTAAATTACAGAAATTTACTGTAAAATAACGGATATTAAATTACAGAAATTTACTGTAAAATAACGGATATTAAATTACAGAAATTTACTGTAAAATAACGGACATTAAATTACAGAAATTTACTGTAAAATAACGGATATTAAATTACAGAAATTTACTGTAAAATAACGGATATTAAATAACAGAAATTTACTGTAAATAGCGGATGTTAAATTACAGAAATTTACTGTAAAATAAGGGATGTTAAATTACAGAAATTTACTGTAAAATAACGGACATTAAATTACAGAAATTTACTGTAAAATAACGGATATTAAATTACAGAAATTTACTGTAAAATAACGGATATTAAATTACAGAAATTTACTGTAAAATAACGGATATTAAATTACAGAAATTTACTGTAAAATAACGGATATTAAATTACAGAAATTTGCTGTAAAATAACGGACATTAAATTACAGAAATTTACTGTAAAATAACGGATATTAAATTACAGAAATTTACTGTAAAATAACGGACATTAAATTACAGAAATTTACTGTAAAATAACGGATATTAAATTACAAGAATTTACTGTAAAATAACGGATATTAAATTACAGAAATTTACTGTAAAATAACGGATATTAAATTACAGAAATTTACTGTAAAATAACGGATATTAAATTACAGAAATCTACTGTAAAATAACGGATATTAAATTACAGAAATCTACTGTAAAATAACGGATATTAAATTACAGGAATTTACCAATAATTTAAATTTAAGGACATTTCTGTAATTTAATATCTGTTATTTTACGATAAATTCCTGTAATTTAACGGCCGTTATTTTAGGCTTTTTTTTTTCCAGCACCCCAGCTAAAATTACGGATTTTTTTTTACAGTGTAGTTAACCTAATTAACCTAGTTAAGCCTTTAAATGTCACTTTAAGCTGTATAGAAGTGTCTTGAAGAATATCTAGTAAAATATTATTTACTGTCATCATAATAAAGATAAAATCAATCAGTTATTAGAGATGAGTTATTAAAACTATTATGATTAGAAATGTGTTGAAGAAATCTTCTCTCCGTTAAACAAAAATTGGGGGGGGGGGGAAGGGGGGGGGTGGCTAATAATTCCGACTTCTACTGCATATATATATATATATTAGGGTTGGGCCGATAGACGATGCGATCGTCCATCGCCGATGGCCGATAGACATCACGATGCTGATCCGGCATTGCCAATCCTCCGCTCCGCCCCCGTCGCAAACACGCTCGAGAAAAATACACTCAGGCCCCGTTTACACTAATACAGCTTAGTATTAAAATGGCATTTTAGAATGAAAATGACCCACATCCACACTGGTGTTTCATCTAGCATTTCTGAACAACCCTCCGTCCACTGAAAATGCACATCATGTCACCACACACACAGACACAGCCACACACACTGTCATGCGCTCGTCTGAGCTCCAGAGAACAGTGTACGTCGGACAGGTTATCAAGGATGTATCGCTGGATCGTGTCTCACTATAGTTGTTAAACGTGATATTTAATTAATCTTGTCTCTACCCAGGGCTTAATTTGTGCTGGAACACGCCGGATCCGGATGCGGCACCTTATTTCACACTCACACACAGCCATATCACCCTGCAGCCCAAGACCGGTTACTCACTGAAGCTAAGCAGGCCTGAGCCTGGTCAGTACCTGGATGGGAGACCACATGAGAAAACTAGGTTGCTGTTGGAAGTGGTGTTAGAGAGGCCAACAGGGGGCGCTCAACCTGTGGTCTGTGTGAGTCCTAATGCCCCAGTAAAAGTGAAGGGGACACTATACTGTCGGTGGGTGCCGCCTTTCGGATGAGACGTTAAACCGAGGTCCTGACTCTCTGTGGTCATTAATAATCCCATGGCACTTCTGGTAAAGAGTAGGGGTGTAACCCCGGTGTCCTGGCCAAAGTCCCTCAATCGGCCCTTACCCATCATGGCCTCCTAATAATCCCTATCTACTGAATTGGCTCCATCACTGTCTCTCCACTCCACCAATATCTGGTGTGTGGTGAAGCACTGGCACCGTTGTCCTGTGGCTGCCGTCGCATCATCCAAGTGGATGCTACACACTGGTGGTGGTCTGGAGAGACCCCCCTCATGATTGTGAAGCGCTTTGGGTGTATGGCCATACACAATAAATGCGCTATATAAATACACATTACATTACATTACATCTCCCTCCTCAACCGCCCTCCTTCCATGTCCGCTGTTCATTTTCACTTCCTTCCGCGACTCCCCAACCCTCTTCAATTTTCGTCCGCGACACCCCCGCTTCGCTCACAGCTTCTCATACGATACGTGAACGACCCGTACAGCTTTACTGTAGACATTTCCTCATGTGTGAATGATGTTGACTGTACACCACGCTCACCAAGAGTGAAGACACAAGCCTGATAAAGGTGACCCGTACCGTACCCCTCAGTGAAAACGGGTCATTAGAGCAATGCAGCAACAAAAATGCTAATTGAAAATTCTCTCTGTGCCTGAATGGATTTCACACAAAGCAAACAGCAACAAAAGCAAATAAACACATGACGCTGATCTATCTGTCTTCTTTCTTTTTAGTTGGCTGGAAGAAGGTACCCGGGGGTGTCTGTGGGGGTGCTAGCACAGCCCTCTTGCCTGGGTTTGCATGCACTGCAGTGGGCTGAGCGTGTGACGGCCTGTGGTGAGGCTGGATCGGGCCTGCAGCGGCTGGATTGCAGTGAGGTAAACAGATGAATAAAACATTGTGGTTTTGTGCAGGCCTGACCTCGGTTAACACCACGCTGTTTACACACACACAAGAGCAGTGTGTGTAACGACGAGGGGAGTGGCACACATTCACACAAAAGCACAAAGCCGTCGAGCATGAAACAGATATGCTCATGTTCTCCTTACAGCACACAATCAATGGACTGACTCACAGAGTTCCTCTGTCTTGACCCATTTATAGACCGGCGTCTGTTCTAATGCAAGCATGCAAAGTGGAGCCCACGAGGACAGGCATTACACAGGGTTATCAAGGGCGTGCAATCATGTAGGACTTGATTGACCCTAAAGTAGGGCTGCACGATTCTGGCTAAAATGAGAATCATTTCAGAATGATTCTGTAGATGAGAAGGCTATTATTATTGTTCTTCTCAAACATCAACAATAATATTAGGCCTGTGTGTAGATCTACTGCTGGCTAAAATGCTCAATTTTCTATAGACTTTAAATGGTGGACTAGACTAGACTTTAAATGTGTCCTGATTGTTAAAGGGTCATGAAACCCCCCGTCTCAGCAGGGTGTTTTCACACCTCTAGTTTGCAAAAAAGTCAGGAAAGTGGGTGAGTCCAGCTCTGTTTAGGTGGGAGTGTCGGGAGAGGGAAAGAGGGAAGGGTTTGCATGAAAAGAGGAGTTTCAGTTCGAGCACGCGCTGATTTTCACAAAGGCAAAACAAACACACAGATGCAGGAGAGAAAGACAGTGACTGTGTTTACATGGACAACAGTAATAGGGTTGGGCTGATAGACGATGCTATCGTCCATCGCCGATGGCTGATAAACTTGACGATGCTGAGCCGGCATCGTGATCCATCGCCCCGCCCCACATGTATATTGATATATAACTTATTATTTGCATGTCATCTTAATAGCAATAACGATCTTTTCATGAGCTTATTGTAAATATAGCTGCCGCTTGCACGGCTGACAGCATGGTGAGGATTAAATGAAGGATTATACAGCACCTCTCGCACTTAAAATGTGTAGATTCAGTGGCAAACGCTGTTACCTGCAAACCCCGTCCCACAGACTTTACAGTGAATGGCTTTAGTTATTTTCATAGCGGACTTGAAGCCACTGGAAGTCTTTTATCCACTCTTGGAAAAGTGTAAATGGTGGATTAACATTCAGCACATGATCACTAATAAGATGTGCCATTATTTAACTTTAGGTGGTTTCTAAAACTAAATCTGTCAGTGTTATTTTCATTCTCTCATCTTCAGCGCTTCACATTTCCGCGGTTGTAGCTCCTGTCATCTGAAGGCAGAAGGCGTTGACTGAGTGATTGACAGCTGATATTAACCAATACATTCGCGTTCAGTTCTAGAGCAGTGGGCCAATAAGAAGAGCACAAAGGCTGGGCAAGCATTGCAGGCTTTTTTTTACTTCAGCAAATTCACAATCGCAATAACAACTTTTTAATCTGTTCCTGAGCGCTGCGTTTGGCGTCTTTAGGTGCAAAGATGCATTCTGCATAAATGTCTCCTAAATCTGCGCACCCAGTGAGGATTTAGCAATGAAAACAGGTCGCACGGCAACAAATTATGCACTCGCACAAATGCTTCCAAATATATTATTAGGTCGCAGAAAATTTCAGGAGCATACGCCGAAACGGTCGAGCCCTAGCATCTTTACTTGTTATTATTTCCTCATAATAATAATAAAATAAGGAAGTTATCATTAATCACAATACAAATTACAGTGAACTCCAAACAAACTTTCGTCTCCCCCACCAGCTGTGGGAATAAGCCATTATAAGGACACAGATCATTCCCCCTTACGCCAGAGTCCCGCGGAAAACAGTGATTGACAGGTGGTCATTTGTGTGTAACTTTATTTATTTATGATTTGGTTATGGGTAGGGCCAGACGGAATCTGCGGACGTTTTTTGCTATTTCTGCAGAGAATTTTGGTAAAAATCTGCGGATTTCTGCGGAATTATTTTAGGAGTATCATAACTAAAACCTTAAAATGTGAAATAAAAAATAAAATCTTTTTAACTTTTATTTAAATTTTAAAATGTAAATCCAATTAGATTAACTGTAAATAGTTAACTGTAATTAAATAAACAAAATTAATGATGGGCTAAAAATATGCGGAAATCTGTGAAAAATCTGCGGAATTCTGTGCGCTTAGATTCCGTGTGGGCCTAGTTATGGGTAAAGCAAAGACCATGTGGGTCAGGTAGTTATGAATTAATTGATATTTAACAACAACCACCCCCACCCACGACGACGATGCCATCGTCCATCGCGATGATTCACATTAGACGATGCCAAATTGGTCAACATCGCCCAACCCTAACCAGTAATCGAATTATTTGCCAAATTATTAATCTTTCATTCAGAAACATCAAGATCACAATCTTTTCTCAATTATTCGTGCAGCCCTACCCTAAAGCCTGAATTCCAGCACTCAATATTTGAAGGTAATCAAAAATGGTCAAACAACATGTTGTTCAGTTAGACATGGGTTCAGATGCAAAAACTGCTAAACGCAATTTCCTCCAGAAATTAGCTTATGACATTGAGTGAATGCTTTAGCCACATAATACACCATCAACTAGAGGTGTGAACCTACACTGGTCTCATGGTTCGGTTACGATTATCATGCCATCGATTCGGTTCAATTCGATATCTCGGTGCATCACGGTGCATTGACGATTCTTTCCATACACAGTTTTATATTTTCTTCACAGCACAACAATTCTTGTATTAAAATGTATAAATATATTTATATACTATTTGTAAAACAATTTTGTCCTTTAATACAAACAGTCTGATATATAAACTGTACCTTTAAACAACACGAGCATTCATAGACCATTTTGAGGGATGTAAACAAAAACAATGGCCCTAACGTATTTCCTGTTTTACATTGTTAGTTTCCATTGCTTCTGAGAATCCAGAAAGGTCCACATATTGATAAATAGTGTTATGACGACTGATTTAAATCAAGTTATGATTGAATTGCCTCTTGTTACAGTTAGGAAATAGTTTAAAGTCAAGCAGGAAATGCTCATGGGCCAATGACATGACCACATTGAAATGGTCTATAGCAAATAAACAAATATAAATATCCCGCTCGCTTTCTGCCTTGTCTACCAAGTTATTTCTTACACCCGTTTGATTGGTCACGCGCTCAACAGAAAGGGCTGCGATTGGCTCTTACACACTGGCGCTCTACACAGATGCACTCATTGGCCACAGTGAAAGAGAGAGAGAGAGAAACGGAGTTTACTTTCATTCTCTTAATCGCCGTGAAATAGGGGCTTCTGCTATAAGTGTCAGTGAAACACAGTCCAGCAAACACACACGCAGTGAAATTGTGCACAGTTTCAGAGTTTTTACGTAGTTAGAGCGATGTAAATACTCGCGCTCGCGACTCGCCTCCCTCGTCATAGAAAGCTCTGGCGACATAGCGCATGTGAGATAAATGACGTCAGTATATAATAATCGGTTATGATTATTAGTGAACCAATACCGAATTGTCCGCGTCTGCATCGCGGTGCACCGAAGAAACTATTAATTTTGACACCCCTACCATCAACAAATAGATTTGCTTCAAATAATCTTAAATCGCAGCGTTAACGCATTCCGAAATAACAGTTTGTTGGCAAAAGCCTCTAAACGCCACTTCCCTTTGACAGCAAAAGACACTATATCCCGAGAACCAATTAGAAGCGCAAATGGAATCATATGTTTATTAATTACAGGCAGGTGTGTTTGATATGGGCTGCAGAAAGGTCGATCTCCAGGAATAGGGTTGAGCACCCCTGTTTTAGGTAATGCAAAACTGCATATGATTAACAACTACTTTAGAAAGCGAAAGCAAAAGTTGAATCCAGGATATTTAAGGAGAAACCCCAAATTTCCCAAAATAGTCCCAAAAAGGCACGTCTCTGTGGATCTCTGCAGAGCATGTGAGGCTGTCTGTGGGAGTGTTGACAGATCTTGAGCACACAGAACGAAATGGTTAAACGAAAGATTTTACTACTTAATCAATCGGGGACGTTTGGTTTTATCTGGCGGATTCAAAAAAAGTCTAAAAAGATGATAATAATAGTAAAAAAAAAATGTGTCACTACATACAGGGAGTGCAGAATTATTAGGCAAGTTGTTTTTCTTGAAGGATGCAGACTTCTTCCTGTACCACTGCTTGAAGGTGTCTTCCAGAAACTGGCAGTAGGACTGGGAGTTGAGCTTGACTCCATCCTCAACCCGAAAAGGCCCCACAAGCTCATCTTTGATGATACCAGCCCAAACCAGTACTCCACCTCCACCTTGCTGGCGTCTGAGTCAGACTGGAGCTCTCTGCCCTTTACCGATCCAGCCACGGGCCCATCAAGACTCACTCTCATTTCATCAGTCCATAAAACCTTAGAAAAATCAGTCTTGAGATATTTCTTGGCCCAGTCTTGACGTTTCAGCTTGTGTGTCTTGTTCAGTGGTGGTGGTTTTTCAGCCTTTCTTACCTTGGCCATGTCTCTGAGTATTGCACACCTTGTGCTTTTGGGCACTCCAGTGATGTTGCAGCTCTGAAATATGGCAAAACTGGTGGCAAGTGGCATCTTGGCAGCTGCACGCTTGACTTTTCTCAGTTCATGGGCAGTTTATTTTGCACCTTGGTTTTTCCAGATGCTTCTTGCGACCCTGTTGACTATTTTGAATGAAACGCTTGATTGTTGGATGATCACGCTTCAGAAGCTTGGCAATTTTAAGAGTGCTGCATCCCTCTGCAAGATATCTCACTATTTTTGACTTTTCAGAGCCTGTCAAGTCCTTCTTTTGACCCATTTTGCCAAAGGAAAGGAAGTTGCCTAATAATTATGCACACCTGATATAGGGTGTTGATGTCATTAGACCACACCCCTTCTCATTACAGAGATGCACATCACCTAATATGCTTAATTGGTAGTAGGAGTAAGACAACATGCATAAAGAGGATGATGTGGTCAAAATACTCATTTGCCTAATAATTCTGCACTCCCTGTATACTTGTGCGGCCGTTAGTTTACCTGGGCGGCTCGCCCAAGTAAAGTCTATAGCTGCGTCCCAAATGGCACACTATACACTAATGCACTTACACACTCAAAAGTATAGTACATGAATGTAGTGTCGTCCCAAATGAAACACCAACATTTTTACTAAACAGAAGTTCAAACCGTTTCCCTGATGACGTTTGTCGGTTGCCAAATTAGCGAAATATGCGATCAAACTACCAAATACCTGCTATAAGTATAACCGCATTCACCAGTTGGAGAATTTCGTAGGAGAATTTTGCTTTCACAAACCAAAATAAATAGGGCTGTGCATTGGCCTCACGATATGATACAAGTCACGATATATGGGTCACGATACAGTATATCACGATATATTGCGATACTAATACAAACTATTGCAATATATCACAATATTTATTGTATGTGTGTCACATTATATTGACAACTTGATAAAGTCGGCAGACAAATGAAAATTCTAATTTATTTTCCATCCATTCCAATTCATCAGAACTGCACATTGTGATTGAACAGAGAACTATATATATATTATAAAGCTTACAAATGGCTTTGTTTAATTCAGTACTCCCTGGTATAGCGTTAAAACCAAAGTGCAGACACACGTCAGCTCTAAAAGCTGGAGCCACCTTTATATTTTCAGCCATGCTCACTCTTGCTTCTGATACCGTACTACTTGGCGTTTTGTTGATCGAGAGTTAGCGACATCTACAGGAGCGGAGGAGGCGGCGGTTTGGCACAACTTGAATCAATACTTGGACTATCGATACACTATTTTATCGCGATAGTTAGATGTATTGATATTTTTGCACACCCCTAAAAATAAACAAAGTAATCCAGCGACAGTGCCCAAAAGCTCCGCCCCTTCACTACGTGAGCAAAGCTGCGGCTGTTGAGTGTGTGAAGTGTCCAACATTACACGCTTCATTTTAACAGTTGAATAAGTGCATCATCTGGGTGTTTAAAGTAAATCTTTTTAGAGTGTTCAGTGTGAATGCACTGCTTACACTATTTATACTACACAATGGCGTAGAATAGTGCGCAAGTATGGGATTTGGGACGTACCTAATGTGTGGGAAGCACTGGAGTTGTTGACATGATGTTGGATTTTTATGGTCACACATGACAAATATGAATATAATTAGTATTGTCATCATTTAAAATGCAGTAGACGGTTATCCTTGGACATCTTGTTCATTACTTTTTTGAACCTGTTAAGTTTTTGTGTCAGAATCTTTTTTACATGTTTAACTTTGTTGGAAACATTATAAAATGTGACACCCCTACTTATTGGAAACTTAAAAAATTAGAGAAAAAAAGTCTTAATTTTATGTTAAATACATTGCAACACATGCAGAAAAATGTTTAACAATGTCGATAAATCGCTCATGCTATATTAAGAGTAGTTTTTCTTTACGTTTTCTGTCTCACACCACAGAACATTAACAGTACACTACACTAAAAAGCCAAAAGTAAGAGCAAACGAACTGATAAAGTGAGCAACCCCTTATATTTTCTCAATCATCAGACTTCAAGCTATATAAACAGAAGTATTTTTCAGAAACGCTCATGCCTATTTGTCAACTCCCCAAATACAAGTCAAGCCAAGTCCTTTTCTGAACGTTTGAGCTTTCTGTCTGGAGTTCTTACCCTCCTAGCTGGCGGGGTTTGTTGTCTGGATGTCCTTTGCATTCATAGCTGCAGCTCAGACGAGGCTTTTTCTCTGGGTTTCAGCCATAGACAGGACAGCATGGGCGTTTCCTGGCTCGCTAGCCCAGGGGCCTAAAATACCCAGGGGCTGCGCTCACAAATTGTGCGGTGAGCAAGTTTAACAGCCTCTCTGTTCAAGAGCCGAGACGCTGTGCCAAACTTACATGAGGGGTGAGAGAAAGGGGAGGAACTACAGAACGCGAGAGAGAGAGAGAGAGAGAGAGAGAGAGAGACGGAAAAAAACGCAAATGTGAGAGACAGGGAAAGAAATGAGATGAGAAAAGGTCAGTGCCGACACTCATGTAAACACCAGCTAAGGATTTACAGTGCAGCCAGAAAGCTCTCAAAGACACACAAAGCCCAAGAGGAGCAAGAGACCCAAAGCGAGGAGACATTCCAGGAAAAGACAGACCTCCCCTCCTCTCCCAACTGGGAAAGCTTTGTTTTAATGGAGTACAGGCTTCCTGGCCGCTGTCAACTCGGGAACGGATGAAAAAGAGTGAGGTTGCAGACCTCTGAAACAAGAAGTGAATGGGTTCCTTTCACACTGTACTGCCCCTTTCAGTTATGTTTAGAGTAAACGCAGGTCTATTTTGGTGTTTATTCACACTCTATGTAAAGGATAAAAACACAAACTGCTGTTCTGGACACTTTTAACTTCAACAAATTGGTTGTACTAGGTTGTACTTTAAAACCATAGATATACGTTAGATATAGTATACAAGCGCTAAGCATGTGTCAATACCGCCGCCATATTGGTCAGGGCTTCCAGCACAAAACCACACTCAGTCAAGACCAAAGGCAATCTGAAGATGCTGGACTTTTATGTTTAGAGCAAACTCAGGTCTATTTTGGTGTTTATTCACACTTAAATACTATTGGGTTGTCATGATACTGGAATTCGGTACTAATCGGTGCTGAAAATTTAAAAACGTCCATTTCCCGCTAACATTTAAGTTCTTAAACGGCGCTCAACAGAAATGAAGGTCATCAGTTCACCGAACTCACCACTGTAGACACTGGGGCATTTTAAAGCCGCGATTCATTAGCGGATCGCTCGTTTTTCAGCTTATAGGCAAACCAGGTGATTAACGTTACTCTGAAATGGTCCAATGTCCAAATTCCTGTATTGTGACAACCCTAAAAGTCTACAACACAAACTGCTGTTCTGGACACTTTTAAGCTCAACAAATTAGGTTACAGTTAACTTGCTCAGTTGTACTTAAAAAAACCATAGATATATATAAATTAAATATTGCATACAGGTCATGAGCATGCATCAATACCGCCGCCATATTGGTCAGGGCGAGACCAAAGCCAATCTGAAGATGCTGGACAAGCAAACAAAGAAAACAAAGCATACATGGCTTAACATTTCATCGTTTTTTACAATTTTGATGTTACAAACTTTTGTGCTCAACATGTAACGTTATTGATGATAGTCATTGATGAGTTGCTTACAGCATTGACCATAAGGCAAATTAGCACCAAACATGCAAAAATGTAAATGAAATATGACAACTCGACACTGATGCCAGAAACTTGTATTATTGTCGGCCATTATTGTGGAACATTGGTGAAGACATAACTTATAAGGGTGCCCGATAACATAACTGTGCCTCAATCTGCATACTGTCCACCCTAAATTATTGATTACAAATGTTATATACCATTTAGATCAGAAAAAAGTGGACTTACACATTGAGACGCAGGGATATCGATGGTACACACAAGAGAAAGGGGGTGTGTCAGGACGTATGGATTAGACCAAATTTAACAGGGAGGGAACATAATGCATTTTCATTATTAACATCTACTCCTACACCTAACCTTTACAGTAATGTAAAAACACTAATTATATCATTTATTAATCCTATTATTTAATAAATTACCCATTAAACTGTATTTTATCAACTTCTACGCCGACTCCAACCCTCACACAAATGTAAAAACTGTAATTATACAGAGTATTTTATTATATTATTTAATAAATTACCCAATAAATTGCATTTTATTAACATCTATCACTACCCCAACCCCTAAACCCAACCCTCACAGTAATGCAAAACACTAATTATATTGATTATTAATCCTATTATTTATTAAATTACCCATTAAACTGTATTTTATTATCGCCTACCTCTACTCTAACCCTCACAGTAATGTGAAGACAGGAATAATTGCTGTACTGTATTTATTATATTGTATTGTTGTAATAATTTTAATCAACTTCCGGCCACAGATGTCTCTCTTCTAGACTCTGCCCTCTGCAAACATGGCCGCCACCCTGGCAAAACATGCACATGCATCAGCGCACGTTCATGGCACACACACACACACTAAAACACAATCAAAGAACAGAAAACTGAACATATTCTCTGCACTGAAAACCGCATTTCCTCAAAGCAGCTTGGATCTTACCCTCCCCACATGCATGTATGTGTGTGTTCGTCAATCCACATGCACAGAAACGAGGATACACACACACACACACTGACAGCAAAGGACAGCTGCTCTCGCTCTTCCCTTCCCCCAGACTCTCAGAAACGGAGCGAACGCATGAGGACGGAGGGAGAGGAAGAGAGAAAGATGGAGGAGAACAGGAGGGAGGGGAAAGGCGGCCATGAAAGAGCTTTGTTTCTTATTGCTCTGATGGCTTTCACAGACACTGATTGAACACCACAGCAGGATCACAACACTGGAGAGCATCTTTAATAGACCGCTATAGGTTCATCGGTGTCATTTAAATATTAAGATTATGAACTTAACAAAAATACAATGATTTTAAATAGGAGTTTTAAGTTTTTGACTTTTCTAAAGCATAGAAATCAGGTTTTTTTGCCCTTGAGTCCGAGTCTGAGTCATCTGATTTTGAGTATCTGCCGATACCCGATCCGATATTGGTACAGTGCTCCCAGGACAAAAGTCATTCAACCCACTAGTCAAGACCAAAGCCATTCTGAAGATGCTGGACTTTTAGTGCTTTGTTTACAGCAAACGAAGGCCTATTTTGGTGTTTATTCACACTTTATTTAAAGGCTACAACACAAACTGCTGTTCTGGACACTTCAACACATTGGTTTACAGTTAACTTGCTAGGTTGTATTTTAAAACCATAGATATATACATTAGGTATTGCATACAGGCCATGAGCATGCGTCAATACCGCCGCCATATTGGTCAGGGCTTTCAGCACAAAACTCATTCAACCACACTTAAGCCTGGTTTATACTTCTGCGTCAAGTGATCGGCGCGACCCACGGCGCAAGCCTCGCGCATAGCCGTGCATTTATACTTCTGCGCGCTGTTTCTGTTTCTCTGCAATAACACTTCCGAAACACTAGCTGGCAGTAGGTGTTAATGTTTCTCTGTGTCGAGTTTCTTTGCTGGTGTTTTGTTTTTTCTGAACACTTCCTTAATGTACAAGTGGCTCATTTTGAGGCGGGAACTGGCGGACGTGCAACAACTTTAATCATGAGGTAAACACAAAACAGCAGTCTCCATCCGGAGCTCCTTCACGAGACTCCACACTTGTAAACTCTCGCTGCATTGGGCGCGCGGCTCTCACCTCCGCCCACACTCGTCAGCGCTACCCAGCCGACCAATCACAGAGCTTGCGCTACGAGTACGCATTACATTTTTTAAGAGGTGCGTGTCAAGGACGGCCACGGCGAGGGGCTATGCGTCCACGCGTAAGCTGAGCCGTAGCATGTGCGTGCGCTTGACGCAGAAGTATAAATCAGCCTTTAGACAAGCCAATCTGAAGATGCTGGACTTCTTTGTTTACAGCAAAAGCAGCTCTATTTTTGTGTTAATTCACACTTTATTTAAAGGCTACAACAAACTGCTGTTTTGGACACTTTTAACTTCAACACACTGGGTTACAGTTAACTTGCCATGTTGTACATAAAAACCATAGATATATACATTAGATATCGCATGCGGGCACTGATGTCAACATCGCCGCCATATTGGTCAGGGCGAGACCAAAGCCAATCTGAAGATGTTGGACAAGCAAACAAAGAAAACAAAGCGTACATGGCTTAACATTTCAAATGTTTTTAAGATTTTGTATGTTACGAATTTTTGTGCTCAACAAGTAATGTTATTAATGATAATACAGTCACTGACTGCACTGACCATAAGGAAAAGTAGCACCAACTCACACTAAACTCTAGGCTTATGCTAGTTTGGATGAATAAAATGTAAATGAAATACGACGCTGATGCCAGAAACTTGTATTATTGTCAGTAAATGTTAAGATTACAAGTGAAGATTACAAATGTTACATACCATTTAGATCAGAAAGGGGGATACGCATATTGAGACACAGGAATTGATGGGTCAAATGAATCGTTCATAACGGAAATTCATTCACAAACGAATCACTCCCTCCGTTACTTAGAAGTGAAAAGAGGTGTGCTTCAGGACATAGGGCAGAGGTGGGCAAACTACGGCCAAATGCGGCCCGCTGAACACTTTCATCCGGCCCGCGAGGGAGTTTTTAAAATGCTGCTTCTGAGTGGTTTGGTTTCAGAATTATTAAATTAATGATGCAATACAAGTGAACGCCATTTGGTGGCAGTATTGCACGCGGTACAGTTAGCGCAACCAGTAAAATTAGAACACACTCGGATATTAAAATGCACTTTCACGCAAAATGCGCTTCACTTTTTTTTTTTTCGTAAGCGTGCTCAGGCCCGAATGTAATGTGAGTGCGGGCCGTCGGTGAAGACGGGAGGGGGGACGAGCATGCTTCGGCCCGGTTTAATGCAACTGTACATAGTGTGAGTACGCCCTCAGATTCTTTTTCTGTTTTATCTCTTAGTTTTATGATTGATATGAGCATATTAATACAAGCTCAAATGAGATTGTTGTGAATTTGACTCAAATTTTATAATAATTGCTGGTTAAATGTGTTCATTTTTGTCATAGAATATATTTTCCATGCATACATCCACTTTAAAAAGTTCTGTTATCAAAGATTTGTGGTTTCATCAAGTTTTATGATGATTGATCTCTATATTCTAAAAGCAGTGCAAAGTAGATTAATGTACATTTGACTGAAGAGTAAACTTTAAGAATTATTTTTAATGTGTTAATACGAGATTTTTTCTATCAAACAATATCTTTTCTATTCTCCACTTTAAAAATTATTACATTATTATTATTATTGATAGTATTATTATACTTTATAGTTTTATGATGATTAATAAGTAAATATAAATAGCAGTGCAAATTAATTTGACTTGTAAATTTGATTCAATTTTAACTATTATTAACATAATCAGTTTTGTATTAATGTGACATGATTCTGTCCGATATTACACATTATTCCATGCATACTGCCACTATAAATAAAAGGTATATTTTGAAGGATTTGACATGTGGCCCTTCACTTGGTTTGCAAAACTTGATGTGGCACTCGGGTCTAAAAAGTTTGCCCACCACTGACATAGGGAATAGATCCAATTTAACAGGGAGGGAACATAATACATTTTCATGCACACAAACACACACTCTCCGGGAAGGCCCGTGTGATTGTCTCACTTATCCGTTAATGTAGAAAAGTGATGCACGATCAGTTTTTTTTGCCCTCTGAGTCATTTGATTGAGTATCTACTGATACTGAAACCCGATTCGATACTTCTATAATACATAAAAAAGAATAAAGAAGAGTGAAGAAACAGATCCAGGAAGGTCCTTCTGTTTTATTTAATTCTCCTTATTTTAACATTCAGCAACTGCGTTACAAACAGAGCACTTCTGTGAGGAAGCTTGAACAATCAAGTAATAAATAACATCAATTCTTCACTCTTGGACTTTAGTGCAACAGTAAATATAAAACAAATCTAATATAAAAACAAACAGCAGCTCAACTTAAAACACCCGGCAGGGAATCCCAAGATCACATATCTCACAGTTTGCTCTGGCAATGTTGTCGACATCAACTTTATAATACCTCCAGACCGCAGACATACTCATGCTTTAAGCTTCAAGCTGCTTCTGTGTTCTACTTTGCCGCCATTTAACCAATAGCATCACAAAGTGATGTCATGCCGCATGCGTTGCTGTTTCTGTGTGAAGTTAAGAAAGAGGTCTAACTCTGTGTCAGCGCATAACTACAGATGTGTTGAAAAATAATGAGAATATATATAGATATATCCTGATCGGGAGGTAATGCTTTAAGTAAATAAATCTGTACCTGAATAGGACTCAATTTTTAAACGAACTCAAACAATTTGCATTATAAAACAACAACTCTTTCTCAATCAGTTCTGAATAAGACTAATTATTAATTTCCATCCCTACTCTTAATGCAAAACTAGAGTCAGTGATGTTCAAACAGCAAGTGTAATAATAACAGCGCCGGACGCTTTAGCGAACACTGCTTAATTATGAAGAGAAAAGATGAGTTGACTGTCAGAGTTAATGAGCGAATCACAAAGCAATAAAACTGAGAGAGACGGAGAGGAAAGGCCATCACGATCCAGCGTTTTCACCTCCCCGTCTGTATCTCCCACTGGATTTACTGCTGAAGATGGAGCAATTACGCACTCGCAAAACCAGCAGCCCAATGAGACTTAATCACAGGACGATACACACCAGAGCTGAGCGAGAAGAAGAAAATCTCAAATCACAACACGAGTCATCTAATATACTGATAACAATATATAATCACAATATAGTACCATATCTATACATTCAATCTATTAATAGTTGATATATAGAACACATGAAAAACACTACTTCTTTTAATACATTTTAAAGCATATGCTAGGGCTGCACAATATATAGTTTCAGCATTGATATTGAAATGCGCAAATCCACAAACAAAAAATAAAAATAAATTAATTAAGTAAATTAAATAAATAATAATAATAATAATCATAAATTGCAGGATGTCAAGCAATTACAAGTTTTGGACTTGGACTCAATAAATCTTTGTTAAAGTGGCGAATCTAATAATTTCTTGTGTTTATTTATACAATGAAGACTATAGATCTGAGGTCCCCAACTTTATCACCGTGGACCGGTCAACGCTCGACAATTTTACCATGACTCAGGAGGTGGGGGGTGGAGCGTTTACATAGATTGCTAGGCGACCATTAACTGTTTTCTCAGGCCCCGTTTACACTAATACGTTTTAGTTTTAAAACATAAGTTTTGCTACGGTTACGGAGACATCTGAAAACGGAGGCGGGGCTGCAGACATTCGCCTCTCTGATTGGGGCTTTTCCCTCAATATAAAGTAGCCTACACACAGTTCAGTCCTGCATCCTCTCCTTGTAAGTTCAGACTTCGCAAACTGATAAGGAAAACAAACTCCCGAGTGTGTACTTTATAAAGTCATTCACATCACCCTGGCTACGCTGTTTCACTATCTTAACAATAATATGAAAACATGATGTGAGGAACTGCCTATTTTCATTTTGATATTATTAGCAACTTAACAGACATCAAAAATGTTGAGGCGTCAGGTGGCTGGGTGAAACGCTAGTGTGGACGCTGATCGTTTTCATTCTAAAACGCCGTTTTAAACTAAAATGTACTAGTGTAAACAGGGCCTCAGAGGAATACAAGCTGACAAAACATTGCTGCAGCTCTGATACAAGTTTTATTTATAGAGGAAGCACTGCAGTGTTTGGGTGAGATAATTAGTCTACCGAAATGAATATATATCATAGAAAATATGAAGCTGATTCGAGGTGCGCTCACGACATTCTGAGAAGTTTTCAAATGGGTGTGCCTGGAAGGCACGAGCGATTACGTATGTGCAAGCCACGCACCTTCATTGGAAATAACAAATTTATGTGCAGGAAAGATGGAATATGTAAACGGCTGCTGTCATTTGCATCATCTCCAGCAGTTGATCTTCTTGCACAGACATACTGGATTCACCTGATTTGTTGACAAGTGGGTTGCATATTCATTCCTTTGCTGTTTGTGGGTCCTTCATTGGCCATTTTCCCCTTCGCAAAGAAACCTTCCAGTGACCTCTGTTTCTTACTCATTTTGGGCTAGCTTGTGGGTTAAACTTTGCCGCTCAAGTGACTGAGATGTAACTGAGAGAATTCAGTCATTTTTCAAAATAAAAGATTTCAAAATAAAAGATTGTTCAGACTTAGATAATAAATAAAACAGAAATAAAGATTTTTTTCTGCAGCCCGGTACCAATTGGCCCGGGGGTTGGGGACCACTGCTATAGGGTATTATTGTACATTTGGTTATCGAATTTCTGTACCTCAAAACTGTTAGACTCAATAAATAGACTCGAATACAGTAAAGCGCTGCTTATTTAATTGATCTTTGTTCTCATCTGTCCTTCAATTTATTTTATTTTGTATATATTTATAATTTAGTACACTTTATGCAGAAGCACTCCAACAAAAATAGTCCAGATCAATCAAAAGTTATGAATTCTTTTCCAAAGAGTCATCTTGTGAAATTATATCAATATTCATTGCAGAAAAACCAAATATTGCAATGTCAGTTTTTCCAATATATACTCAATCCTATGGCTAATGTTTGATTAAAACTGTAGAAAGATAAATATAAATAATAGAAATAAAATTTAAAACACTTTTCAAAAACTAATGATGATTACATGTCCAACATAAAACTAATCAAACATCACTAAAGAAACATTGTACATTAAAGACTGTGACTTTCTCATGATGCTGTTATTCATGTTTCTGTCTGCGTCCTCGTAACGGTGTGTCATATTGCGCTCATATAAAATATGTAGAGAATTGCATCGGCATTGGAGAAAACCAAGCTGTTTTTAAAGTGTTTGCTGTGTGAGGAAAGGAATCACAGTCATTATCGTGTTTAGAGAAAGAAACCTCAGTCAAAAGATAAAACTAAATCAAAAAATAAGTGAGGCTATCTAGAAAACAATAATACAAAGCTCTATAATGATTAAACTAAATACATATATAACGACATTTTGTAAGCATATGCTTATCTTCAGACTATTGTGAAATGAGAAAATAGGAAAGTTATAGGCAGTGTAAAATGACATGTTTTTTTTAAATGTGATGGGAATTGTGATGTTTATTTTATATTATGATTTTATTGTTATTAAATATTATAATTTCAGTTCTTAGAAGAAAAAAAAATCAAATAAATACTTTCGGAATACACTTCGGAAAAAAAATTGCAATCAGCCAATAAATTTAAAAATAAATAAATAAATAAAATCGGTGCATCTCTAAAACTACGAACAAGTATTATCGTAAACAATTTATCTTGTGAAGCCACAATATAAACGATAGACATTTTATTTTTATTATATATCGTCATATTGCACAGCTCTAGATGATACTGAGAAAAGAGTAAAGAAAGGCTGAGCTTGACGCAACTGCACAGAGATAAACGTGAAGCTAATCCTGTTGTTGGCATGTCAGCCAGGATTACACCAAAACTACAGCCTTACCAGCCCTCCGACAGGAAGATCGCCTCGGGGAACACATTTCCACCAAATAATGATGTTTTCAGAGGAGGAAATAAAAAATAACCTGGATATTTACCGGCACAAGATGTCAGGGAGAAAAGGAGAGAGTAGAAATCAATCCATGTTCCTGTCAGCATCCTTTTAAAAAGAAGCCATGTGCCAGAGTGAGTGGGCTGACAAATCACGACCAAAATACTGCACACTGTTACCGTGTCACTTCTGAGGGTTAAAATAAGTACACGGTGGCATGTCATGCCAATCATAACGCATTGGGCCGTTTACGCCAAAGCTGGTGTGTTTTGATAAGGTTCTAGGAAACAAAAACAGCTGCCAAGAAGAGCTCGAAGAAAAGCTTAATGCGTCTTAAGGGATTACCAATGTGCACTCGCAAACATTTAAGACCCGAGGGACGCCACTAAAAAAAAGTCACCTTTACAGCAACAATACTCACGATCAGCAGGAAAAGGTTGGTAGTTTGACAACATTCCCAAGCTAAAAGCCTTAAATCAATTACATTCACAGCTAATCTGTCTAGTGCTAAAAATAAACGCTGTGTGGTTTAACTAGATTACATTTCCTGAAGACAATCTGCTCGCACAAAAACATTCTGACAACAACATCAAAATCCTTGACTTTCAATGACTAAAAAGCTGAATTTCCATCACTTATAGCGAATAGAAAAGCTGTTGTGTCACTTTAAAATAAATTTAACACAAAATAAAGCAAATGGTGCTAAATTTAGGGAATTTCACAATTATTTTAATTGCTGCAGATATTCTTTGATCAGCAAGAGCACTGTTCGAATTCCTTCCACATGGTCTGCATTGTTGTATATTAAATAATTATATACGTGTATATAAATTGCTTTAGACGTGTTAGGTGACAATGACTACGTTTACATGGACACCAATAATTCGATTTTAATGCGATTAAGACAATACTCTGATTAAGAGTAAACCATGTAAACAGCGATTTTTGATTAATTTAATTAGATTAAGGTCATAATCGAACTAAAGAGAAATCGAATTAAGACATGTGGAGTATGCCGATTTTAGTCGCATTATTGAAGTGCAGTACAGACATGTAAACGCCTTTATCGAACTATTACTGTCATGTAGGACTTTAAGCCTCTTTTTGCAACAGGGTAGTCCACACACACACACCCAGACACACACACGCACGCATGCACGGCTGATTGACACTTTGCACCTACTGAGTCAGTGCAGACCACAGACACCTGCAACGTGAAATGCGGAGTTTTTATTTTTCTTCCATTCAGCATGCGGTATGAACTTACATTAAAACAACTCTTCCAGCAGTTCCTAGTTGCATTCAATATCTCGTTTGTCACGGTGGGCTTGCATGAAATGTTCGTAAATGAAAGTTAAAGTGTCAAACTGCAGTTAAAATCGACAAATTAAAAATGAAACACCCGAAATTACATGAAACCCCAGAGGAAATGCGGATAGCGCGGTGACGCAATGACGTTAATCGAATTATGTGCTATAACATGTAAAACGCGATCATGAAAGTAACACTCAAAAAGCAACTCATGTAAACACCTTAGTCTTATTATTCTCTTAATTAGATTAAAGCAAATAATTCGATTACTGATGTACTGATGTTTAAATTTACATAACGCGTGTTCTCACGGTCTATAGTATATATTGTAAATAAAAACATATATTATATTTGTATAAAATATATAATATATTTGTATAAGACAAAAAAATACTAGCGCTAAAAATAAACGTGGTGTAGTTTAACTAGATTACATATCCTGAAGACAATCTTGCTCACACCCAAATCTGACAACCGATTATTCCATTCTAAACCAAATGTCCAAATCCTTGACTTTCAATGAGTAAAAAAGCTCACCGTCACACCATTTTAATTTTAAATTTCCATTTTTCTTCCACAATGTTTAATATTAAATAATATTATATTTACATATATAAAGTGCTTTAGATGTGTCATGTGACAATCACAACGCCTATTAGTGTTGTTTGGTGAACTAATGACCTTTACGGCCAATCACAGTCATTTCTGTTGAGCACGGAACACAGTGGCAAATCAGCACTGTTTAAAAACGCGCTCAACAGCGCTCAAATGTTAGCGGGAAATGGACGTTTTTAAAATTTCAGTATCGATTTGTACCAAATTCCAGTATTGAACTACTTGAACAAGTCTACGTTCATTATATCAATTATTATAACTGTAACATGATTTTTCTAATGCAGTTGTTAACGCATTAAATTTATCTCAGCGTGGCATTTCTATAAAGTAGTGCTGTTGAATGATGAATCGTGAATAATTGCATCCAAAATTAAAGTTTGTATTTACATAACGTGTGTATTCACTCAAGAAAATATTTTTGCTGCTTGTTCAAACAACTCATTTAAAATGAGCTTAAACAACCAACTCGTAACTTCTTGATTTAGTGGCTTATTCGTATAAATTCGTACGATCTCATTTATAAAATATATTACGGTTTGCTCATCCCCCAATGACGGTTGGGTTTGGGGGCGGGGTTGGGTGCCACGCCTCCTTATTAAAATCGTACTGAACTCGTACGAATTTGTACGAATTAGCCACTAAACTGACAAAATGTAAAATACCACACAATTCTGGAGATTTTTTTATGCTTAAACCACTTGAATTTGTTACGTCAACTTAATCTGTGTTGGGACAGCATGAATGAATTGTGTAGATCCCTTTATTTTAAACAGCGTATAAATATTGTCTATATTTAATAAAAAATATATAAAATACAAAAAATACTAAACCAGAATATTTACATATATATGCATTAGATATAAATATTTTATATATAAATAAACCTTTTCAGGGCAGCACAGTGGCTTGGGGGTTAGCACTATGGCCTCAAGAAGGTTGCTGGTTCGAGTCCCGGCATTTCTGTGTGGAATTCGCATGTTCTCCCCGTGTTGGCGTGGGTTTCCTCTGGGTGCTCCGGTTTCCCCCACAGTCCAAACACTGATGAACTGATGAATTGATGAACTAAATTGGCCGTAGTGTATGAGTGTGTGTGTGAATGAGAGAATGGGTGTTTCCCAGTACTGTCAAAATGCATCTACTGCGTAAAACATATGCTGGAATAGTTGGCGGTTCATTCCACTGTGGCGTCCTATGCAAGAGACTAAGCTGAAGGAAAATGAATGAATGAATAAACCTTTTCACAAAACATACACGTGTGTGCACATTTATTTATATACAGTAAAGCCCAAAATTATTCATACCCCTGGTAAATGCCGACTTAAAGTAACTTTTATTTACCCAGCAAGGTATTTCTTTGACTGGAAATTACCCAGGCTTCTCCCAAAAGACAACAAGAAGATATACAAGAGGCATCATTGTGTAAAAAAATATATTTCTCAGCTTTTATTTACATTTGAACAAAAACTTTAAGTCAGCATTTGCCAGGGGTATGAATATATTCACGCTTGACTGTATAAATACATAAGATAAATACGCACAGTACACACACACATACATTTTGTTTTGGATGTGATTAATCACAATCTTCACTCCTGAGACCCCGCCCATTGACTTGTGTCCTCTGTAGTGGACCTTGTGTTTTCATGAATTTCCTTAGAATGTTTTCAGCTACTCTGTCAAGTCCTGTTGTACTGTGCAGAGGACATCCTGGGTTTTCTAGTGATGTCATTTGATTGGCTGGCATGCTAGGAACTACTTCTTACGCCCCATTCACACGGCGCGTCAGCTTCAACGCTTCCCATTCACTTTGAATGGGTGACGTCAGGCGTTGCCGAACTGCATTGTGGATCCGTCGGCGCCGCTTCAGAGGCGTTGCTCGCTGCAGAAGTTGGGACATGCTCAACTTTTCAAGCGCCAACGGAAGCGTCAGCCAATCAGATCGCTGTATGCAAATACACCAGCTCCAACAGTGGCCTATTGCTGACTAATTTCATTGGCTGACGCTGCTATGACGATCGCGTCAGCCCCAACTTCAGACACGCCCTCTGTCAAGCGTTGACGCTGAAGCCCCGTGTGAATGGGCCGTAACACTGCATCCAAAATGGCCGGCATTAGGGATGCAACGATTAACCGGTTTCACTATTAACCGCGCTTTAATTCGTCACGGTTAATTAATCGTAAAGGCTTCTCAACACCGCGTTTCTGCACAGAACAAAACATCAGTCACTAAACAAAGTTATGCCAACTGTGCGCTAGTTTGTACACCGAGACTAATAACCACGCACACTGCATTAACTATGACTGAGGCTATTAACTAAGCAAGCTCGTGTAAGTTCATTATTTCCAATGGAGGGACGCGCACGCGAAGCAATGCGCTCACGCTTTTCAAGCGCACTAGTTGAGATGGGGGCTTTTGTGACCGCGGGAACTGTAAACGGCTGAAGTAAGGAAGAAGCAATGAAAAGTACACAGGTTTGCAAGGCCACTTAAAGTGGCAAATATTGGCGCCAATGAGAGCGATCATGCGGTGAATGTTGAGCCGAGATCAATCGAGTGATTTCGGAGAGGGTGCTGAAAGACTCGGTGGATCAGCTGTTTAATGGCCCGCATCTCGATGCGTTGTATTCACTGCGTGTTCAGCACAAATGTCCGCTAAATATAAAATCTAAGAGTATATAGATCTCTTTGCCAAAAAAGCTCGACTTTACTAAGTTCATACTGAAACTTCGGCTCATGAGTCATGACAATGAACGGATGCAGGTGGTCATCGCGAGAACCATATGCTCTGCGCCGCTCATATATTGGGTCGGCTCGCCTGCTTTTTTCCACAAACACAGAAAAATGTAAATCAGCGCATAACAAGACTGATCATTTAAAATGACACAAACCCAAACCAAAACTTTTAAAAGAGTAGTAGAAGTAAGACTTTTCCTACTTTCTTTTGTCCGATCTTTCTGGTTATTAAATTGACATGCATATAAAATGCTATATAGATATAGATTTTTTTTTCATAATGTAACAGTAGAACTTTTTATAGCAGATAACTCACATTCAAGCACATTTAGGGCAGCATGATAATGTTATTCATTGTTAGTATATTATTGTTGTCATCGACATCCAGGGGCGATTTTAGGATTTTCATTTTAGGGGGGCTCAGCTCCTTATAGGGTAAAACATTTTTATATATATAATCATAACCATTTAAGTTCTGAATAAGTCAAAAAGGCCAACCTCCTTGTTTACTGTAGTAAAAACCACTTTCTATATTTAAGTGCATTTTTTGTTTCCGTGTATTACATAAATAAACTGCCGCTTTTCTAATTAAATGACATACATATAAATATATATTTTTAAACTTAGAGGCTAATTCACATTTTTGTCGATCTGAATGATAATAATAAATAAAAAGTATTTTTTTAATACTAGACAATACTTTATGTTTTTATCTCTGTCAGTGACTCAGTGACAGTTAAAACGAGTACATTCTCTAAGTCAGGGCTGCTCAAACTCGGTCCTGGAGGGCCGGTGTCCAGGGTATTTTAGTTCCAACCCCAATTAGACACACCTGAACAAGCTAAACAAGGCTCTTTCTAGGTATACTGAAAAGCTCCAGTCAGGTGTGTTGAAGGAAGTTGGAGCTAAACTATGCAGGACACCGGCCCTCCAGTACCGAGTTTGGACACCCCTGCTCCAAGTGGTTCTGTCACTGTGTTTAATCCTTTCTGTGCAAGACTGTATGGTATAGTTAACGCCACATGAACTGTAAAATGTTCAATATTGGTAGTTCATTTTGAGAGTTACGAGTTTAAGAGTTACATTTTTCGCTGAAGGAAACAGCTGTGCTGATGAGGTGAACGCCGTGAAAACCCGACTGCTCCTCCGTGACATTGAGATACAGTTGATAATCTATATCAAAGAACTGCAGATAAGCAGATATTATAACAATTTATCAATAAACACACACCTTGCTGTGGTTTGCCGATCAAATGAAAAACAAAAGACGGGGAGGAGCCAAATTCTGCCGCCGTTTTTTAAATCAAATTTACAGGGGACTGAGGCGATAATTTAGTGTACAGTTTGAGCTAATCGCAAAAGTTTTAGGGGGGCTGAGTAGAAATATAGGGGGGCTACAGCCCACCTAAAATAGGCCTAGCAACGCCCATGTCGACATCATTAATATGTTATATTCATTTTGGAATTATTGCACAAATATCAATAAGTGATTACAGAATTAGTTAGTTGTTTCTGGTTTTTGTTAGTTCTGAGTGATGTTGTTTTCAGTAGCAATAAATCTGTAATATACAATTTGCAGTGGTGATCATTTATTTTTGGTGGGTGCTCCTAAATTTTTTATGGTGCTCCTAAAATTTTGGAAGTTTGAAGCAACAGTGCTACCAAGTAAAAAAGTTCATTTCAAGCCATGCATTAGACAAATACCTTTTTTTATTTATTTATTCATTGTTCTGTCATTTATTTACAGTGTAAAAATTATGTATGTTTAAATGTCAAAAAGTTTACATATTTTTAAGCACAAAGAGAGAAATGGGCTATTGTTTGTTTTTAATATTATTTTGTGCTGTATTAATTGCTTACTGAGCAGCAATAAACAACACTTCAAAATATGAGTTTTCATGTGATTTTCTAAACTAGCAGTGTTTTGAAATGAATGAATGCATAATAATCGTGATAACCGTGAAACCGTGATTATTTCTTAGACTATAATCGTACAACCAAAATTTATAATCGTTGCATCCCTAGCCGGCATACAAACGAGCACATTTTATGGGAAGGAGAGATGCATGTAAAATTTAGCTTTTTAAATGTTTTTTTACTATTATTATTACATATATATTTGTTTATTAAAGTGTCAGGAACAATACATTTAGCTTTCAAAGCTGTTAACTTGTTTGTGTTTCAAAATATCATCCTTTTTTAAATGTCCACTATAGTGGGCACCAGGACCATCTTAATGTAATTAATGACTGCATGTTGTAGGAGGCAGACCTGAAGCAGAGAGGATTCGTTATAAGATAGTTGAGGGAGACTCTGACTTTAGGCTCGTGCACACCGGGACGCTTTTTGCTTGTTTTTTCCGCCTACGTTTAACGCCTCGTGACTAAATAAAGGGCGCCAATGTGATCGTGCACACCAACGTGCAAAACGGCAGGCGTAAAAGCGTCATTTTTTTAAAAACGCCTCATGCTCGTTTTTTTGTTTTGATTCGCCACGTCAAAACCTTCTCCACTAATCAGATTGGCACTGTTGTTCACGTGCACGGAGCTGCTGAAGTTACAGTAAACAGCACTTGGAAGCGCTCAAGCACAACACTGTCAATGCGAGAACACATTGAAGAAGATGCCCAGAGGTGATATGAACGTGGAGCTGCTTACTGCACTGCTGAACAATAATCATTTCTTCATCGCTAGAGCTGCTACTTGAACCATCATAGCTTGTTCGAATCGCCAGTAACTTTAACAAGCGTGTTCATTTTCTCTTCTTCTTCTTCTTCTGTGTTACAAGTGGGTGTCAGAAGCTTAAAGTTGTGTAGCGCCATCTAACGTCAAGGAGTGATTTCGCATACTCTTCTGCTCGACGCTAGTGAAAAACGCTTGGGTTTGAATCTGGAAAAACGTCTCGTAAAACGCTGACGATAAACGTAAACAAATAGCGTCCCGGTGTGTACGAGCCTTTAGAGTCTGACTATCAGACAATTAGAGAATCACAATCAGTTTTAAATCACTCTTATGTTAAATTTGTTTTTAATTAACACTCTTTTTTTTTTTTTTTTTTTTGAGTTCGGCTCTCTTTCAGACTGAACTGTTTCAGGAATTTCAATACAAAAGGAAAAAATGGCTTTTGTTTAGTTTTTGTTACATTAATATTGGATTAATATCCCTTTGCAGCCATGTCCTGTACAGTTTTGTTGTCTGAGTTTGGCGGTTGTTTCAAACCAAAATGGTCCGGTGGTCCACTACAGTGGACATGCTGTAAAATAAAAATAAAAACTAAATGTAAAAACTAAATTGAAGAATTTTTTTTCAACCCAAATGATGTAGCAAATCACAGAAAAAAAAAAGAAAAAAAAAACATTTTTTTCGGCCTCTGTGGCTAGTAGTTTTCACGATCGACCGCAACTTGACGTAGAAGTGCGGTCCCCCCGCCCACCACTATTGATTGACTGGTGTGCATTACCATATCCTCACTATGTTATTTCACGCCCGCCATTTTCAGCGTGTGAGTCAAAGCGACGTCACCAAAGAAACACCCTTGCTCTATTTTTAGATCATGTAAGGCTCATTGTGCTCAACATTCACCACGTTATCGCTCTCCTCGCCGCCAGTGTTTGTGAGTTTTGGTGGGTTTGCATACATGTGTACTTTTCATTGCGTCTTCCTTAAACTTCAGCGGTTTGCATTTCCCGCGGTCACAGAAGCTCCCTGTCATCTTAACTAGGTGCAGCTGGAAAGTGCGAGCGCGTTGCCTCATTCATTGGAAATAACGAACTAACGACGCGCAGCACCATGCATTTCACGGTGTCGCGGATGAAAGTGAGGACCGGGGGGGTTCGCTCACTATTCTGCCGCCTAGGTTGCCTCTATGGACGTGCTGGCCCTGCTCAGGACACTTCATATTTCTGCTGCGCCACAGAGCGTTATCTGAATAGTTTCATTTTAAATAACATGCGAATGTGCACGTCTGGTATGCCGTGTCATGGCTCTGAGTGGCGTATGCGGTGCATGACACCCTTTAGTTATAGCCTCAAGCAGGTCGTACATCAGAAGCGCCGATCTGCGACAAGCAGGGTCGCGCCACGCAGCGGCATACATTTCTGAAATCAAAACATAAGTTTCTATCAGGTGACACACACCGGCGCCGCAAGTGTGCGATACTACTGTCATGTGCACTGTGTCGCGGTGCATCCGGTGTGTGATGCCCTTCAGTCAAAGTTAATTCAGTGTGTGTGATTATTAGTCTCGGTGCACAAGCTCGGAGCTTTAAACTAGCACACAGTTGGCTGTAAAATTATACAAAGACACAAATGATTTTGTAGTCTCTGCTTGGTCTGTGTCCGAGTCGTACATGTACAGCTGAATGCTGGTCCTCTCACTCTTGTTGCTTCTCTCTGTCTGCTGAGAATGATGAGCTGTGTACACGCCCCCAAAATAGCACTTTTTAACACATCATAATAAAAAAATCTGAATTGTGTTTTGAACTGAACCTAAACTGGCACACTCAGAAGAACCATAATATTAATATTACATCTTAAAAAGGGGTAAAATAGGTGCCCTTTAAGAAAACTACAATTTAAACAATTTCAACCAGCCAAAGTGGCTAGTGGGATTGTCTGACTAACCCGCCACAGCTAAAATCTACCCGCATTTGGTGGGTGTTAATGTAAAGCCCTGGATATAGTTATATATAAAACATTTTAAGTAATAACAACAACAACAACAACAAAATCCCTGATATTCAATGACAACAAATATATTAAATTCCCTGTCTTTCAATGCCTGGATAAGATTAGGCCTTTTTATAATTCAATGATATTAGCGAATATTCCACTGAAACCCTGATAATCATAGTATTAACACAGAGTTTATAAGCAAACAAAGACTACGCAGTGCATGCCGGTGATACCATCATGTGCAGACAAAAGCGTTGCATCACACCCAGATCTTTAAATCTGGATTATCTTGAGACGCTTTATTCACTGGCCGTCTAACAAATCCACTGAGCTGTAGTCTACAACGGCAGCTAATTCCCCCGCTTGAGCCAATAACAACGCTCGGCAAGAGTGTGAACCCACGACCAGCCGGTTCTCCACTCAAATGAAGATCCAGATGTTTGAAAGCACGGTTTATAGATGGCAAAAAACGCAATATTAAACATTTACACACCCCTTGAACACTGTTGTGTGCCAGCAGTGTGTGAGTATCTCCAGCCTCTAATGGTCAACATGGATTAATTGTGTTTGTTCTAATCAGACTTGATGAATGAAACACTTTGATTGACATTCTCCCTTTGTACGTGTCATCAGCCCCGCCCACTAGTGTCTCTCCCTCATTAGCATAAACAGCAGCCCTGAATGAGAAGCAGCCGTCTGTCCATTAGCCATTAGAGTGTTTGAGCTGCTGAAGATAATGTCAGCATAGACTAAGAGGATTATAGATGTGGAGTTTTAGATGAAGCACAAATAAAGGGATGCACAGGCGTCTGTAGCTCCGCCCTCTTCTGACGAGAGCACAATCTCATTTGCATTTAAAGCAACAGTCACCAAAACACCACAATTAGAATCAAAGCCTATAAAGGTCAGTTATAGAGAGATAGAAAACATTATCTGTGTGCTATTTTGAGCAACTTCACATACACACACTAGAGACTGCAGAGACACATTTATTAATATTATATCTTCTAAAAAGGTGCATAATAGCTCCCCTTTAATGCTGGGCTGTACTGCATGTGGTGCGTCTCGTCCACCGAACGCCTCTATATTTAGCTTGAGGAATGCAGACTGCTGATTCAACATGGCTATAATGGATGACGGCATGAGCTGCAGACAAGCAAACGGCTTGAGTGTCAACAGCAGTCATATGTGCTGTACAACACGCTCACTGTGAAACGCCATTCACAACTCATTTAACTGCTGTAACACGAGGCGCTTCTGAATGTAATGAGATATACACAAAGGGGAAAATGCACTACTGATAGAGACGGAGGAACTAACATGCATGCAATATGCTGAGTATAGTAGAAAGAGATTAAATAAGAACAAGACAATATGATACTAACAGCATATTCAATAAAGGTTGCATTTTGGGAATCCCAATGTTAAAAGTACTGTGTAAAAAGGATATTTAGTTTGGGATTTGATCAAGTATTTACATTGTAGTTAAAGTATAATTGGTTTTAATGACTAAAGATTGCATGTGGGGCGGCATGGTGGCACAGTGGTTAGCACTAAAAGTAGTTATTATAGAGCAGTAATCACAATACCGTGATATTTTAATCAGAGGTTATCATACAGTCAGAATCTTACACCAGCTCACGCCAATAGTCTCGGATTGATACCAGCTGAGTGTGCAGTATTAGTGGATTTGCTAGTCCAAAACAGCAGGTACTTCAGCTCCTGCATTCCTGCACTAAACAACAAGCCGTGCCCGCTGTCGGATGTCTGGAGCCCAAGGCACCCCGCCCAAACCGCAGGATGTGGAAATGTGAAACCACTTTAGAAACGGCAGAAAAGCTGGTCCGGTCCCCCTCCCCGACACTCGATAGCATCCCCTGCTCACACCTCCAGATCTGGTTGTGAAGAGGCAGGAGGAAGAGGTATTTGGTGTTTTGTTTGAGCGCTTGTAGTCCCTCCCTGAGGCCCTGCGCTAACCCCTGCGCTTGTTTAAGGAATGTACAAGAAGACAATACCGGCAGTCAGAGGAAGCCATGAATGGGGGCCATTTATTGTGAAGCATTATAATGGTTTCTACCAGGAACAAAGCTCTTTTTACCACAAGAACAGAATCCAGCAGGAGGAAACTCAAGATGTATGAGGATTCAGGTCTCGTAGCAGGAGTTATGAAGCTATTGTTTACTTTAGTGATGCACGATATTTGATTAAATGGACATCGTGATATTTTATTTTTCTACGATATACAGCTGAGGTCAGAATTATTCGCCCTCAATATTTCCCGAATGATGTTGAACAGATTCAAGAGTTTTTTTATAGTATTTCCTATAATATAGTTTCTTCTGGAGAAACTCTTGTTTTATTTCAGCTAGAATAAAAGCAGTTTATAATTGTGTTTTAAGGTCAATATTATTAGCCCCCTTCAGCAATATTAGTTTTGGATTGTCTCCAGAACAAACCACTGTTATACAATGACTTTCCAAATTACCCTAACTTTACCCTAATTACCCTAGTTAAGCCTTTAATGTCACTATAAGCTGTCTAGTCAATTTTTTTTTATTTGCATTATAATTTACAACTTTAGATACTTTGGGATCTTTTTGTAAAGGAGTGTATCTACAACAAAATATAATAAACCAATCACAAACATTGAGAAATACAGTAGAACACTGATACTGTACAAATAAAATATACAGTGCTTTATGATCTTCTGGAAGTCTAGCAATATTCGGATACACATAGGGATGGGCGATATGGCCTAAAATCCATATTGCGATATACATTGCAGCCTCTTGCGATAACGATATATATTGCGATATATAAATTATAATAGAACCATTTCAGAACAGGTTACAGAGACCCTTAGGAAAGCCAAACTGCTATTTTTTTAAGAAATAAAGAAACGTTGCATGTCGTTTTGAGAACATTTATTGTGCAAAAGTAAAACTGTAATTAAACAACACAATGTTGCAGATAAATAAACTAAATGTAGTGCCTTTCAGAAAGAAAGACTTTTCTTTTAAGTCCTTGCTTCCTAAGTGCCAAGTTGCAGAGAACAAAAAAACTGGTGTCTTTTTAGTTAAGGAACTTACACTGTACTGAAATTACTTCCAGTATTAAAAAGTCAAATAAAATTGTGTATTGCAGATACTTTAAATAAAAACATATTTCTAACCTGCAGCCTAAGGTAACACATTTGATTTTAAACATTTTGTTCTCCTAATGAAATTAAAACTGGTGTCTTGATCTGCTCTTTCTCTCTCTCTCTCTCTCTCTCTCTCTCTCTCTCTCTCTGTCTGCTGTAGTGTTGGTGCTGCTGAGAGATTGAGACGCACCAGACAAAGTTTGCTTATAAAGTAATGCAAAAATGAATACAATTAATATCGAAAGCGAAAGCAGATTCTCGGACATGTCCAGGGAAAAGAGAATGTATTGTCACCCCAAATAATGAGCTGGATCAGTCTATTTAGTCTTCGCGCTCTTCTCAAAGCTGCTATAAAGGCAGGACAACAGTTCTGTATCCAGCGCGTCTCTGTGGGTCTGCATGCAGAGCATGTGAGTCTGTGGCAGAGTGTTCTCAGTTTCTCGCGAACACAGAACCGGGCCGCCCCAATAATATATCGGCCGCCCAGGTAAAATCTGTGTGGGAGGCACTGATGTAGACAAGCCACAATATGCCATGCATGAGGCTCACAACTTGTGCGACACGCCGCCATTCGGTGCCATGCGTTGCTTAGTGCTGTTGTTGCTGTTGCTCTTTATTTCGCGGGTAGATTGCGTCATCAAACATGTATTATCGCGATAGTGCAATAGAATTAGAATCTCTATCGTAGGCCAATTTTGTATCGTTTATAATCGCATATCGTTTATATCGCCCATTACTAGATACACACATTAAATAATCCAATTTAAATAAACACTATATATATATATATATATACACACTATGTACAGTGAGGGAAATAAGTATTTAATCACATTGTGATTTTCCAACATCTCCTACTTAGAAATCATGGAGGGGTCTAGAATTTTCAGTATAGGTGCAATTCCACTGTGAGAGACAGAATCTAAAAATAAACATGCAGAAATCACATTGTATGACTTTTTAACAATTTATTTATAAATTACTGTGTGAAATAAGTATTTGATCACTTGCTTTTCAGCCAAATTTCTGACCCTCAAAGACCTGTTACTTTGCTTTAAAATAGTCCAGCTACTCTCTGCTCATGATTCTAATTTAGCAGCACTTGTTTGAGGTCACTAGCTGTCATAAAGACACCTGTGCACCCCACAATCAGTCAAAAGTCTAAGTAGCAACATGGCCAAAACCAAAGAGCTGTCAAAAACTCAAAAAGTCTCAAAAACTGCCACTACGTTAGTTGATGTGTATATATATATATATATATATTAAAAGGTATATCTATATATCTTTCTTAAAATTAGAAACGTAATTTATTATGCCTGAATACTTTAAACAGATTTAAATGCTAAAAACACACGTGAATGAGGTGTCATTTTAAGATTAAACATTGCAATGATCGAAACGTGCCTCCTGATAAACTATAATAGTGATTATAATACCGATTGGACATTGTAGATCCTGGGCAATTAATTGAAACCGAAACTGAAATTCATTACCATATTACTGATATTTTCCCTATGCTGGTTATGTCTTTTTTTAATCCTATTATTACTATACCTTCGAAACATAGTATTGCGTGTGGACAGACAGAGCACTTGAGAGTTTCAGTGCATTCAGTGCAATATTGTTCAAATGTGAAGCAATCTGAATAAAATAAAATAACAGAAATCCTGGTAAAATGTTCAGTTAATCAAGGTTTTGGTTTTAGGTCATATCCTCATTATGAAATGCAAATCTGTGTAAAAGTTGTATCAGGATTGTAAAAAAACAACCCAATAAACAAGGTCATTAATGCTTTAAAAAGTCAAGAGAAGCCATAATTAACCAAATAAATAAATAAATCTCTTTCAAGGACGTCCCGAACACAACACCATCAATTCTGTCTAAAGAAAACCCTGTGTTGCTTTTTCCAGTAGCCTATATTTGGCTGCCTGTCACAATTGAGAGCAAGCATGGGGTCCAAGTGTTACATTTCAATGGCTCCCTGGAGGCCCACTAGGTAGGGAACACAATGCTGTGAGTATGAACAACTACCGACTGAGTCACTAGCCAGGAATTTCACAGATCTGTTGTAAGCAGATACGCTAGTCTATCCTCTCGCTTTGTAAAGCACAGGCAGGGCTAAATCTAAAAAGCAATGCAACATAATATATTCTCAGAATTTAATGACTGCAAACAAGATGACTGCTAATTTAGCCAAACGCCATGCCAATTAAATGCATTCGTCTTCGGTGATCTTTAGATCTCAAGCTAGCAAACGTGCATCTGTGGGGAATACGCTGAACTCCACATTCTTCGAAGAACAATCTGTCGTGGCATGGGTTCTTGTTTTAACATGAGAGATCAAGCTGCAAATCTAGACCAGCTGCCAAAACTCCTTAGGAACTAGGAGGCTGATAATTGAGCAATGAATAATCGAGAAAACCCCTATAACCAGCCAACAGCTCTATACAAACAAGATTGAGCAACAGGAACTTCAATCGGGCTCTGAAATTGCATGCGTTTTAGTTTTTGATAGAAGCTACAAGACTATTCCCAGTACTGGGTTGCAGCTGGAAGGGCATCCGCTGGGTAAAACATATGCTGGATAAGTTGACAAGTAAGCCAAAGAAAAATTAATGAATGAATAAATGAACAAGACTAAGGCTAACAAGATGGAGGGCTGGTTATTTAATCACCAATAATTAGGGCAATAAACCTACTAGGATTACATGTTAAATTCTAGTTGATAAAACAAATTCTCAGAGTTGATGACCTTGCACCTCTGCTCATCTAGCCTGTATCCTCAATCTCTTTTGACAGAGCCATACACGTTACTAAATAGAGACAGAGACCACTGAGCTAAGCATGACTGTTCTGCTCTTTTTAAAATGGACTACTGCCAAAAAGAAATGCCACGAGTAGGTTGGCACACCGCATGTCACAAACTATCAGCTCACTAGTTCATTTCTAAACCGTTGGAACTACATTAGCATCCAACCTGTGCTGTTACACGATCACTATTTATAATAGTCAACCAGACAGACTTACACCGTGTCCTAACTGCACGCAACGGAACAAGATTCTAGTGACAAGCAATTTGACTGTCCACTGCTGATAGAGAAATTAAATACCAGCAATTCAGAAGTGCAGAATCCTGCACTGGAATCCAAACTAAACGGTACAGTTCATAATCTAATTAATAGTAAACTTCTTTAAGTGCATGCTGAGTGGCTGGTATTTGTTGGCTTGCCCTGATTCACAGTTCTGACCTCATTTTCAGACTGTATGTTTGCTAGTTATTTTCTTTTCAAGATCTGAGATAA
This sequence comes from Danio kyathit, assembly GCA_903798195.1. Lineage (NCBI taxonomy): Eukaryota > Metazoa > Chordata > Actinopteri > Cypriniformes > Danionidae > Danio > Danio kyathit. The sequence continues at coordinate 2,035,576 of LR812543.1, forward strand.
ACTATTAACTCACATATTATCAGTATGTCATATAAAAACTCACATTGGTAGCATTTAACACTGAATAAAGCACATAATCAGCACCTGAGGTGATCATTGTTATAGTAGTTTATGCTGTTGTTCAACCATGACGTCACAGAAATAGAAAAAGTTCCTGAAATGGTTTCACTCTTCACCTTAGTGGATGGCTACTACAAAAACTCCCTAATAGCATAGGAAAGATACCTTTAATCACATGTCGTCACTTTGCACACAGAGTAATACAAGCATCCAAAGGCTTCCTTAACAGCGCAAAACCTTACTGGTAAGGAAATAAAGAAACTCACCTTCTCGCTTTTCACTTTCTTCATGGTCCTGCAATCATTGTTTTCCACTTCTTCTGGCTCACTCTTGATAGCCAAAGGTGTGATTATTCCAGTGGTATCAAGGGTAATATTCCCTAGTTGGTCAGCACCAACGAGGTCTGAATTTTGCGTCCCCTCAAATGGGGTATTGCGTGCCTGGCCCAAAGGTATAACCTGGACCAACGAGTCCTTTTCCGAGGGCACATTCCCAGTTTGTACTCCTTCGTTTTTCTCCTTTTTACTTTTCCCAGAAGCCTCTTTGTCCTTTTTTCCACTCTGAACATTACGAGAGGCCTTGTTAGCTTTATCAGAACCTTTCCCGGAAGGTAGGTTTCCAGCAGTCGGCCCAGCACCCTCATTTTGAGTCCGTCCCTGGGCATCCTTCTTGACCCCATCTGGGGTTAAAGACTTAGTACTGTCCTTGGAATTCTTGCTACGCTTAGCTTTGGATTTGCTGTCTTTAATTGGCGGAGGTGGCACTGGATTAATAAACTTTATGTTGTCTGGCAATGCCGCTACGGCACTGGAGGCAGCAGCCATTCCGTCCCCGTCCTTGGTGCCGGACATCTCAAGCTTGTCTTTCTCTAAATCTGCGTCAAGGTCAATGATCAGGTTGCCTACACCAATATCCCACTCATCCCCGCTGTCGTAAGTGTCCACCGCATTCGAGTCCACACCTTTCCCGCCTGCAGTGCCACTACTGAGGGACATCTTAGTGCCAGCGGCCCAAGGGTGCCACAATGAGGTCTGACCTTCTCAGACGACTCGGGTGGTCAGGAGGCACATCTACACAAGCCTTAGGGTCCTGTTGGCTTCCCCTTCCCAGTAACCCACATTGTTGCCCTGCAGGACAAAAAGAAACAAAGGATATTGAGTATAACAGGACGTTCGAATACACAAGCATACTGCTCTTATTGACCTTATTCTGTGATGAACTGCTCTCATTTATGCAATTGTTTGAGATCTTCTGATTCAGTTGCCCATGGGGTAATGACTAGGAGTAATACACGGTGGAAAAGAGTCAAACTACTTGCTCTACAAACAAGTGACTGTGTCCGCTCGTACGAAGAATTAGGTCAATAAAATGTTGACCTAAAATTGACAATTTTCAAACGTATGTTTTTTATTTGATAATATCAGAAACCTGGCTTAGTTTTGCAAGCTCCACCCCTCAATGTGAATTATAAAAACGCAGAGAAGCATTTAGATCGACTGGCAACTTAAAATATATCTAGCTGAACCATGGTCACCATCAGTGCACGGTCAATCACTGCTCAGAAACACACACAAACACATCCATCCATCACTGGCCAGTTGACAACAAAGCCCAGTTGACTACAGCAGTCAGAATGAATAAAACATGTTTCTGGCTTAATTTCCTGACAATTGAACACTATAGATTTTAAGGGTGCTTAAACTACTTCTTTTCAAACCCAATAGCATTGAGTTGACACTTTAATTTGGATGCTGTAGCGTCACGTGAATGTGCCAAAGGGTACAATGCAAATCAGAGCATTGACATAGGAAATGTTACAGAGTTCAAACCATCAACAGATTACGCACAATAGATCATAAGCAAACGTAGGGCTGGACAATAGTTCGATATCAATATATATCGCGATAGATTTTTTTTCAATAACGGTGATATGATTTTTAAAACTATTTCCGGCATTTCTATATAAATTTGCATATATATATTTATTATTATTTATATAAGATCTTATACACGTATCACCTGTCACTGAATGTCGTTCAGTGCTCAGCCGTCAGAAAGAGCGTGATGTCACCTGCGTGATGACGTACAACACAGACACGCCGCCAGCGCTCAGCACAGCAGTTGGCTAAGCGCCGTCATAGAAAATTTTAGCTACAAAATGAGTGCTCTGAATACATATGCTAATGAACAAGCTTCAACAAGAAAGAATGCAGACGAAATAGTTGATAAGAAAGGAAAGACTAATGCAGTGGTGTGAAAGTGGTTCGGCTTTTTAAGTTTCGATAAACTTAGTTTCGGTGCTCTGCAAAGTGTGCCAGAGAGTGTTGCTGACTAGCGGCGGCAACACATCAAATCTGTTTCACCATTTGAAGGAGTTCCACCCGATAAAACACACTGAGAGTCAGAAGATGAGGCAACATAAAGGTTTAAGCCAACCTGTGGCCTCACCATCATCACCATCCACCTCCCCGACACCAGCGGTGTCAGAAGAGAAGGCAATGAAGCAAACACAGATGGCTATGAGGCGCCGTGTAGGATTTAAATCAAACTTTGCTTATCAACACGTGCATATACACCTATAAATCACTCGCATATACACCTATACTATTGAATGTTCAAAACATGTATGCGCAAATACATATAAACTTGATGCATGCATGCACCCACACCCTTGCATATACTCCCACATTAACACACGCACAAACAAACTCGATCCTTGCATAAACACCCAAATTAACACTCACATACACAAACTCGCTGCATGCTGGCATATAGCACTCGCGCACTTACAAAATAAAACTCACAAACATATTGATCAGGAATCAGGTTATTGCAAAGCTGATGAAGTAGAAAGAATGTGATCAATAGAGCTATTAAATCTGTTCAATAATGAAAACGTGTTATATAAAATATTAGTCTATATAAATAGACTATATAAAATATATAAGAGATATTTATGTTAAACCTTTCAATTTAATTAGGTAATTACATACACAAATATAAATAGACAGATAAAACCCTTAAAGGACGTTCAAGATGAAAAGCAATTAGAATTATGAATATACTCAAACAACTCCTCTATTGCAAATATTAATGTAGCCTTTACTCTTTATGATTTTTTATTATTATAATTATTATTCTTTTTCTATGTTTTTTTACGATGTGGATGTCATAATTGTAAGATTTTGGTTTTATTTTGATTGTTAAATATTCAGCATATGCAAAAAAAAAAACACTGATAAAAGTTTCTGTTCATCACGTTGGTCAAGCTAACCCCCACAAACTGTCTATATATTATATATACAAGTGAACCGCGCTCTGGCCCACCTCTTCCAACCGGGCAAGGGCTGGCCAAGTGAACCGTGCCTGAGCTCGATTCAGAGCACTCACACTTCTCAAATGATCCGGGTTCAGATAGCATAGTGTGAGTACGCCCTAAGTCACTAGAAAGTTGTCATGTAGGCTACTATATCCCAAATGTTCTGAAGCCATTCTATAGTTTAATGTGAGTCACAGATGAATATTCAAGTGCTTAAATTCATGTTCACTTCAGTGCTTCCCGCCGCCGCGCTTCTCAATCATTCTCTATTCATTCACTATTCAAACTGCGTGTCGCGTTTATGACAACACGAAAAACTCTCCAAGACTATTTGTTCCTGTTAATATAAGTAATCAGTGGAGAAATGCATTTACTTTCGCATTAAATGGCTTCATTTTGACCTGCAACAAGGAGATCGTTGCTGTTTCTAAATCATGTTGCGCTGTGTCTGTTAGATCAGCAGATCACATTCGCAACACTGGAGTAGAGAGGGTTATTACCTGCTCTTCACACAAAAAGTAGACCTACCTGAAACTTTAAATGAGAAAAGGTTCAATAATACATTGGACAGATCCTCAACACACTGATTTCTCCCTTTGTGCTGCTGTTTTAGAAGTGTCCGTATTAGTGATGCAACAATACAGTTACCCTAAGGTTCAATACACACCTCGGTTTTTTAACACGGTTTTCGGTTCGGTTCTGATGGTTCTGTTTTTTTTTGTTATTCTATGCTTAATGCAATAGGAGAAAAAATAAAAACGATTTATTGCAATACTCCTTTATTTTACTTAAAAGCCAAGAAACGTACACTAGTTCCTGGTGTATTGTATAATAAAAAAATGAACACTGAAATCTCACAGCTGCTGGTAGCCCATGTACAAACTGGGCAACACATAAATTCTTGCATTTTGAAAAAAAACATACATGTGAAGTTAATAAACATAAATTGACCATTTCAAATAAACATTTGTAAGTGTCTCTCGGAAACAGTTAGGTATGTTTGCTGGGAAGATTCAGCGAGGGATTGGAGGACTTTATTATGTTCTCTGCTATCCTGCCTTCAGACAGTGATATTGCTGGGTGATGGCTCGGAGATGTGCAGTCATGTTGGAAGTGTTTCCATTTGAGTAGGCTATACGTAGGGCTGGACGATATGGCAAAAATTGATATCACGATATATTTCTTAATTTCGGTCGATACGATATAATTCCGATATCGATATGGACAATATTAAAAAGCCTTGAAAAAACTGGCAAGAACGCACACAATGAATGTCTGTACACACAAATGTCTGCAAACTGAATTTGCAAAGTCTATAATAACATCCAGGCTCTTATAACAAAAAAACAAAAAAACAAAAAAAAAAAAAAAACAGTACAAAAAAATTTATGTTCACTTTTTATTTGTATTTAGCCTTTGCAAACAAGAAATGTGAAATAAACTATCAAATAAATAAAACTCTCAGACTAAGCTTATTTATATATAAGCTGAGGATTATATCTGTCTATATTTGTGTATAATTAGCTAATTAAAGGTTTAACATAAACTATTTCTTATATATTTTATAGTCCATTTATATCGACTAATATTTTATATTATTTTATATAACACATTTTCATTATTTAACAGATTTAATACCTCTATTAATCACATTTTTTCTATTCTTTCCTGATTGTTTTGAATATTCTTGTTTATTTTCTTGATAACTGACCAACAAAAATACATTAAAATAACCAACAAATTATACCAAATGAAATTCGTTTCAAAAAGATAATTTCTCAGACAAAAAATAATTGTTCAGACATGCTTTCAGTTTCTTCATCTCGCGGAGAGTTTAGGTGAGGGGATGTTTATTAAGTAAAACTGTCCTCAAAAGGTTTAGTTGCGTCAAACCTGCAGGAATATATCAGGCTTTGCTAAAAGGCAGGTTATTTTACCAATGATTAGGGTCAATAGTGGTCGCTTATTACAGATTTCAAAGAAAAATATTAACATTAAAAAAAGAAACATAAGCTGGACCACAACAGATCAATGTCATAATGAATGCTCAAATAATGTAGCCTAGTTTACAGCAAGCATCATGTTTCTAGCTAGATTGTGCCGTCTGTCATATACTGTAGGCCTATAGGTCTGTTATTTTTACTAAAGAAGATATATCATTTGAGTTTATCACCAGAACTATAAAAACTGTATTATGTTAATTAAAAATAAATAAATAAATAAAAAACGGCACAGTATAGGTCGATGATCAGAATTTTGGTATTGAGATCGGGTCGTTTCCAAAAAATGGTATCGGTGCATCCCTACTAATCCCCAATGCAAAACAGCATTAAAACTGTAGAACTCTACAGTGTACCTCCTAAAGAGTGCTGGTGTTCGTAAAATGGAGTGATGGCTGTAGAAAGGCTGCGTTAAAGATTGCGGACGTTGTTAAAAATAAAGAATTAAACAACTTTAACTATGGTTGAGTACATAACCATAAGTGGCCATCTGAACCAGTTCATTTATTCATTTTTCTTTGGCTTAGTTCCTGATTTATTAGGGGTCACCACAGCGGAATGAACCACCAACGATTCCAGCATATGTTTTACGCAGCAGACTCAACCCAGTACTGGGAAACACCCATACACTCTCGCATTTATACAATACGACCAATTCATCCAATTCCCCTATAGCGCATGTGTTTGGACTGTGGGAACCGGAAAACCCGGAGGAAGCCCACGCCAACACAGGGAGAACATCCACACAGACTCCACACAGAAATGCCCACAGACCCAAGGACTCAAACCAGAGACCTTCTTGCTGTGAGGCCACAGTGCTAACCACTGAGCCACCTCATCTGGACCAGTTCCTAAAAGATGAACAGGATGAGGATACTACACGTCAATATTCAGTTAACGAATTACTCAGCAGTTGTCACTATATAATCACTCTGTGGCCATGAACCACACAACCAACACTTTCCAGCAGTCACTGATCTTCACAAGCTTTAAATAGAAACAGAAACCTCTGATGTCAAAGATGCCCTTGCTCTGCTTTCCATTAGACATTCTCAAGAACTCATCAACAAATTGAACAGTAATAAAATGGACAGATGCTGATTTAAGGTCAGTGTCGTTGCCAATAACACAAAAAAAGGTTACATATAAGATCCCTCAAACTAGTTTAAATGCATTACTAGAGATTGGAGGTTGTCTAATAAAACCGAACGCTACTTAAGTTGAAAAGGATGAGCTTTGAGCCGCATCTTAAATAGCCGAGGAGACAGATGGTTGAATGAGAGGACACTAATCAGTGGTTTGCTATAATCCGTCAGTGGAGCAGGGAACATGGAGGGTGTCCTGCGGGAAGCTTTCCAAACGTCTGCCATAGGAACCTAAGATAAGGCTGACTTCACTATCACAGTCATTCATCGGTTCCCTGTGATTCTCAGGACACTTTGAAGAGCTTTGAGTTAGGGTTGGGCCGATAGACGATGCCAACGTCCATCGCTGATCGCCGATAGACATCACGATGCTGAGCCGGCATCGCCGATCCTCCGCCCCGCCCCGTCGCAAACCCGCTGTGAAAAATACACACTGAGTCCCCGTTTACATTCTTACAGCTGAGTTTTAAAATGGCATTTTAGAACGAAAATGACCCACGTCCACACTGGTGTTTCACCTAGCATTTCTGAACAGCCCTCCATCCACTGAAAAGACACATCACGTGACCACACACACACACACTGTCATGCGCTCGTCTGAGCTCCAGAGAACAGTGTACGTCAGACAGTTGATCAAGGATGTATCGCTGGATCGTGTCTCACTATAGCTGTTAAACGTGATATTTAATTAATCTTGTCTCTATGCAGGGCTTAATTTGTGCCGGACCTCATTTTACCGATCTCCCTCCTCAACCGTCCTCCTCCCCTGTCCGCTGTTCATTTCACTTTCTTCCGCGACTCCCCAACCCTCTTCACTTTCGTCCACGACACCCCAGCGCCGCTCACTTTCGTCCGCGAGACCCCTGCGCCGCTCACTTTCATCCGCGACAGCCCTCCGCCATCCACCGCACCAAACAAATGACTGACACAATTCACTCTGCCTACTCATGTCAGAGTCCTGCAGAAAAAGTGATTGACAGGTGGTAATTTGTGTGTAACTTATCTTTATTTATTTATGATTTGGTTATGGGTAAAACAAAGACCAGGTAGTTGAACCGGTAGGCTACAAATAATTAATTCGTTATGAATTAATTATTCATAAATAATTACTTTGCCTCCCCTATGAAGACGATGCCATCGTCCATCGCGATGTTTCACATTAGACATCGTACGATGCTAAATTGGTCAACATCGCCCAACCCTACTTTGAGTAGGGAATTTCAAGAAGCCATTTTTCCGAGCTTTCCAAAACAGCATTATACACAATTATAGACAAATGAAGTACAAGATATCCAAAACACATTGTTATTGGGATAATAGTAGACGCAATAAGTGCAATTAATTTTATGCGCCAAGCATTTGTGTGCTGCATGCATTGTTCATCCAAATCTGACCAATCAGATTGGGCCTTTAATATCTTTATACACACCTCCAATAGGTGCCGTTAGGCTTAATAACTATGTCTGAAAAGTAACTCAATTACTAATATGTAATTTAATTACTTTACAAAATACTATTTAAAATGCAAAGAAAATAGAAATTAAAGTCTCTTAATTCTTTACATTTAAGCAAAGCTGGACCTTTTAGCTTTATTAAAATGCAACATCTGAGGAATAATCACTACTATATACATTCATTCAAACGGGAAAAAAAAGCCATGGCACCATATATTTCATAAATATCATATCATGTCAGTCATTTCTGACTTAAATCCATTCATTTGTGCATCAACATTTAGTTAGACTTCACTTACGAGATCAGTCACATATTTATAATCCAAACCATGAAATCAGAAGTCTGGAACAGCAGAAATAGAATAAAAATATGAACTCAATCATGTAATTGGTTACTAGCTGAACATACGGCAGTGAGCAGCCAAATTAGTGTAGTGCGCCGCCTCGGGTTCTTGACGTCGCCAATAAATGTGAAAAGTTTTACAAAAACTCATTTATATCCTAACCCTGCAGATGATGCAAGCGATTGTCACGATTCTCCCACACAACCTAATTAGGAAGCGAATGATGAAACCGTTTGGTCTACATGTGTGTTAAAGAATCCTTTTGTCTGTTCTCCGTTCAAACACTGCAAACAGAGATGATCTCTGCCAGATCGGGATGTGATGTTCAGGATTCGCTTTTTGATGGATAATCAATCGATGTGCTTCAACAGAAGCTTAAATTAAATTGTGCGTCTCATCTTTGGCAAGTATAACTAAAAGCAAAGCAAGCAAAAGCACATTTAGGCGGCTCAGGAACAGGTCGTCCTCTTCATTACCCCAACACTCAGGTACTGGTGCCCTTCCAGGGGCTGTAAATAATGGCGCTAAACTAATTTAGCTTTCCCTGCCACATGCCAGAAAGCTGCGGGCTGCCTTTCCATGCTCTCAAAACCCCACCCGACACGACATGGGCCTAATTAACACAGGCATCCACTGCGGACGCCTCGGCTTGATGGAAAAACGTGAGCTGAAACTTAAACGGGCACTTGTGCAAACACTTCTGAGATGACAGAAGTAGGGATCGATATCGGTCTCGCTCCTGACTGATGATGAAAAACAGATAAAAGAGGGAAGACGATCAGGGCTGGGGTCAAGAAAAATAGCAACAGGACAACACTAGGGAATTAGACTCGTAGATACATCGCGATTAGTGCTGTACGATACTGGAAAATGATGCGATATTGACTACGTTTACATGGGCATCAGTAATCCAATTATTTAACCTAATAATAAAAACTAAATCTGCATTAAACCAAAAGATGCACTGACTATTGTTTTATAAAAATAAATTAATAAATTAATAAAAAAAATGTATTAAAAAATAAATAAATAAAAATAAATAAATAAAAATAAATAAATAAAAAAAACACAGAATTGCAATTGTAATCTAATGTTAAGCTGCCAGCCAGAAAATTCTCACCCCCAAAACAACAAAGACGAAAGAAAATCAGGAGGCGTTGCTCAGGAGAACCCTCTGACCTGATTGAAAACCGCTTGTGCATTCAGTGCCAGAACAGCCTCAGAGTTTTAATTCCCTCTCAGCAATAGGGTAATTGAGATTCTCTAATATAAAAAAGCCGTTTCAAAGGCTGCAGGAAGAGCAGAGAAGCTGACAGGCTCTCTGTCAGAGTAAATCACAGCTCTTTCTGAAGAGAGCAGGAGGAAAGCACTTCCCGCGGTTAGATTACACACACTGCATCAGATGAAAGCACCGCTGCTCCCGTTTTCATCTTTCCTCCTCTTGGAATTCTCCCTCGCTTTCTTGTCTTATTCTTTCCAGTCGAGAGATCTGTGAGCTGACTAGTGGAGGATTTCATCTTGGGGATGATTTCATGATATTCTCCATTCTACAGAGGATATTAGTGCTGGGCAAAGATTAAATCGCATCCAAAATAAAAGTTTGTTAGGTCTCAATATATGTGTGTGAATCAGGGGCGCTGCTAGACATGAAGCTCTACTGGGGCACTTAATATATATTGTTTTTTAATAAATGATACAAAAATATTTATTATAAATTAGGGCTGGGCAATATGGCAAAAAAAAATAAAAAAATCTAGATTTTTTTCATAAGGTTTGACCGATTCACGATTTCCTATTTCGAATTTTTAATCATTTATTTATTTTTACTGTGTAACTATAGTCAACTTAAAACATTACAACAACATGACTGAAGTAACAATCTCTTTATAAGTAACTTGAAAAAGCATCTGGTTAAGGAACATGTATTTTTAATGGCCATACATTAGGGATGTGCACGATTATTCGATCAATCGATTAATCGAACCCATCAGCGACGATCGAGCATGAAAACGTTGATCGATTAACTCTAAAATTAAATTACTTTCAATCGTTCTGATTATTTATGCTGGTATTTGGGCGGTAGTTTGATATTTGATTTGGTTATGGCTGCAGGAAGTTGCGGTCTAGACAAGACCTGAGAGCAGATCTATAGGGGTTCACACACCAGAAGCGCCGCGTCGCGCCACGCAGCGCATTTCAGAATTCTAAAGGTACACAGCGGTGCCCAGCACGACTCAGGACACTTCATTTTTCTGCCGCGCCACATAGCGCCATCTGAATAGTTTCATTTTCAATACAATGCGAATGTGCGGGTCTGGTGTGTGATACTTTCAGCTGTCATGTGCGCGTCGTGTCTTGACAATCTTTTCGGGGAGGACTAGCCTACGGCATGAGTAGGCTAATGTTTCACCGGATAACACCAAAATCAAAAGCTACTTCAGGGAGCCATGCATCTATCTAAACCCGGATCCTTTATTGTGATGCAAAGTAAATGAGTCTCGATATGCAAGGCTAAGCACCGTTGCCTATTGGTACCTGGCTGTTCCTGCAACTTCTGCTGAACGCCTTTTTTTCTGCGCCGGTCTAATTGTAAATAAACTTCGCACTCGGCTTTCGTCGGAGCATGTAGACCGACTGATCTTTTTGAATAAAATCATGTAGTCCTTCCTTGTGTTAAGTTTTATTAGCCATGCATGGTAAAATATTCGGGCTGTATTTGTTTTAACTTTAAGCAGCATAGTTAAATTAGGCCGGCTTTATTTTATTTACCTCCACCGACTGATCATTTTGAAAGAAATGTTATTTTACCCAATCTTTAAGTTTTATAGCTGTGGTAAAAATATTCAGTCTATTTTTATTTTAAGTTTAAGCAGCCAAATTATTCTATAATTTTAGTTAGGCTATGTGCTACTTAACAGCCGTTTGGTTAGGCTAAGTTTTGGTGAAACTTTATTTTTGCGAACCTTTTACAATTAAAAAAATCCTTTTTGATCCACTTCTGTTGTGATGCTGCTGAAGTAAAATACTGTTTTGGTAAAAATGTCAGTTGAATAAAATAACTGAACTGCAGAGTATCAAATGTGTGTTTATTGTTGTTGTCAACAATATAGAAAAAGGTAAGTTATAGTTTTAAAAACGGATCCATATTTCTATATTTATAGAAATAATATGACACATATTGAAGGGGATAATACTGTAAAATAACTTTGGTTTCTCTTTTCTGCGCGGCTTCAGTTGCCGTTGTTTTAAAGCGCCCCGCGAACCGCATCCACTTTCTGGTTGGCATGTAGTTCAAGCTCACATGCATTTTGTGTAGATAAACACAATTTGTAACATAACATTTTCATATTGTGTCTCTAGGCTTTATGATTAATTTTATTTACAATGCGTCATGTAGCCTCACATCAGTGGCGGTTCTAGTTTAAATGCCACCCTGGGCGAACCACCTGCTTTTAGAAATGTACTTAGAAATAAATAAAATTATTAATAATAATAATAATAATAATAATAATATTATTATTAATATTATACAATTATTATTCTAAATAAATAACAGAAATCAATCCTAAATGTAACTGGAAAACATTTAGACAACTGGAGTGATATGCTAAGATCTCTTAAGAAATCTTTTGCTTGAATATTAAAGACAATTAGAATACAAAAAATATATTTAATGTAATTATCTGTTGTCTTAGACCCGACTCATAGCTGAGAATTAATGTTGTTAAGTCTTACCTCCCTGATTCATCATCTCTGCTTTCTGCTTCATAGCCATATAGTCAAAATAAGATCATCATCATATTATAACTTTAGTTTTGTCGACTTGCAAAGCTCGCTGCGTGCCGACACCTCTGCATAAAAGTTAGTCCGGTTTCACAGTACATAAACGGCACGTATTTTATCGGCATGCATGTACACCGGGAAAAGAGCAGCGCGTAAGGTGCGCGGGAATGGTTTTCTGCACGCATGCATGCGTCAGTTTGCTTTCACCACCTTTTTTCGGTTGCACATAGACAATAATAAACTTGCACATGCAAAATACGCCAAAAGTGAATGGCCTCTAATGTCTTTATTCTGGGATTACTACTTTAAATTAATACACTTGTCTTGCATAAAGTAAATCGTAACTCAAAGCTTTTACTGGGGCTCGTTTTTTTTCCGCACCGTCTCCCCGTGCCACCTAGATGCCGCTATGGGCATCGACCATATTGCCCATGACTAAATACGCCACTTGTTACACTTCTTTAAATGTTTACTGTGTTAACCAATATTGATGGTGATTTTTAATAACCCAACATCGTTGATTTAATTGTTTTCTGAATCCTGTCATAGTTTTATCAACAACATTTTTAACAGGGCTTTAAATAATATCTATCTATCTATCTATCTATCTATCTATCTATCTATCTATCTATATATACAAATACATATATATATATATATATATATATATTTTTTTTTTAATTGAATTAAAGCCCCGCCCCCTTGCTTAAAGCCCCGCCCCTTTTAGGTTAAGCCCCGCCCCCGATTAATCGAGTACTCGTTTGTCAAACCTGTAGATTAATCGAAATGAAGAATGGTCAGAAATGCCCATCCCTACCATACATACATAAATTGGTCAACAAGGTGTAGCCTATTACATTCCTATAGACAAATTCCTGCTTGACATTTTAGAAAATATTTGTGTGTAGCTACACCACCCAGTATATATTAAAGATCACCGTGAACAACAAAAAACCCCACAGAAACCTGTTCCATATCTATATTTAAATGTCTATCTCATATTTAACTGAATCGTATAACAGCCTATAGCTGAAATGTTGAAAATTGCTCAATTTATTTTTTATGAAAAAAAAAAAAAAAAAAAAAAAAAGGAAAAAAAAAAAAAGAAAAAACGAAAAAAAAAAAAAAAAAAAAAAAAAAAAAAAAAAAAAAAAAAAAATCGGAAAAAAAAAAAAAATCGGAAAAAAAAAAAAAATACAAAAATGGCCCAGCCCTATTATAAATAAATAAAAGCATTATTATTATTATTATTATTACATAATTATTATTCTAAATAAATAACAGAAATTAATTCTAAAAGTAACTGGAAAACTATGTAAAGACACAACTGAAGTGATATGCAAAGATCATTTAAGAAATCTTTTGCATGAATATGAATTTCATTAGAATTAAACACTATAGACAACTCTATAGAATACAAAAAAAGGTGTTTTATACACCGCCACATAAAAGGCTGTTACACCGGTTTTACTAAGCATGAGCAGCGCATACTTCTTCGGCGTGTATGTACTAGGCATGGGACGATAACCGTTTTCAAGGTATACCGCGGTTTGGAAAAGTCAAGGTTTTAAAACAACATTTTCTGTAATACCATTCCTGAGGTAAGTGTAAGATTTTTTTATTTACTTTTTTTTAGGACAACAGTATCTCCAGCAGACAAAATATCCAAAGATTTAAAGCTGTTAAGATTTTATGCCGTTTTAAATTGTAAAGAAATCTGTGTTTTTAAAACAAAGACAGCAGAAGTCAATGATTCATTTGAGGTATATAGCCTGACGCGTTTACTGCTCCTAAATATCAGAAATCTTTCAAAAATAGAGTATATTGTTTTCAAAGGGGAAAAAGTTGTTGTTTATTACAGACATTTAAAAAGATATTTTAGAGCAGTAATCACAATACCGTGATACTGTCAAACAGTGATATTTTTATCCAAGGTTATCATACCGTCAGAATCTTATACCAGCCCATGCCTAGTATGTACAGGATTCAAACTGGGAGCAGAGCAGCGCGTCAGTTTTCTTTTTGGTTAAACCACATTGCTTTTACCAGCGTTGGTTCTGTTGCACATAGAGAATAATGTTTTTATACTGGGATTACCAATAAAAACACTTGCAAATAAAGTAAATCGTATTTCAAAGCATTTACTGGGGCACTGGCGATTTTAACTGGGGCACGTGCCCCAGTAAACAGTCTAGCGACACCCCTGGTGTAAATACAGTTGAAGTGAGAATTATTGAATATTATTAGCCCCCTTAAGCAATATTAGTTTTGTCTCCAGAACAAACCACTGTTATACAATGACTTGCCTAATTACCCTAACTTTACCCTAATTAACCTAGTTAAGCCTTTAAATGTCACTTTAAGCTGTATAGAAGTGTCTTGAAGAATATCTAGTCTAATATTATGTACTGTCATCATGACAAAGATAAAAGAAATCAGTTATTAGAGATGAGTTATTAAAACTATTATGATTAGAAATTATTTTATTTTTCTGCAATAAATATTGCGATATGAATAGTTTCACAAGATAGTTTGAACAGCTCTATTTCCCGGTTTTCTGGGCAGTCTTAAAGCCCGTGCACACCGGGACGCTTTTTGCTCGTGTTTTCCGTCAATGTTTAACGCCTTGTGACTAAATAAAGGGCGCCAATGTGATCGTGCACACCAACGCACAAAACAGCAGGCGTAAAAAGAAACGCCTCATGCTGGTTTTTTTGTTTTGATTTGCCACGTCAAAACCTTCTCCACCAATCAGATTGGCACTGTTGTTCACGTGCACGGAGCTGCTGAAGTTACAGTAAACAGCACTTGGAGGCGCTCAAGCGCAACACTGTCAAAGCGAGAACACATTGACGAAGATGCCCAGAGGTGATATGAACGTGCAGCTGCTTACTGCACTGATGAACAATAATCATTTCCTCATCGCTAGAGCTGCTAATTAAACAATCCCTAACAACAACTTACTGTCTTCTTCTTCTGTGTTACAAGTGAGTGTCAGAAGCTTAAAGTTGTGTAGCGCCATCTAACGTCAAGGAGTGATTTTGCATACTCTTTTGCTTGACGCCAGTGAAAATCGATTGGATTTGAATACGGAAAAAACGCCTCAAAAAACGTTGACGATAAACGCAAACGAAAAGCGTCCTGGTGTGTACGAGCCTTTACAGTATTCTGGTACAGAAATGGAATAAACTACAGTCAAATAAATGCTCTTCTTCCTTTTATTTGTCTCATTTCTAGTCCAAACATCTAAATATTCAAAGATCAAGTAAAAAAATGCTTTGTTTTAAGGATTGAGTTATACAAAATTAATATTTTTTTTCTTAAATGTAATGTAATGTATATTTTATTTAATGCCATGTCAGCAACCAAGGCTATTTTCATGGCAAGAACATTTCAATAATAAATATACAATTAAAAATCAACAAACAAATGAACTCATAATTCATGAAAAAGACTTGATTTGAACCAATCAGCGCGCTCTATTGTGAATGAGTTGCAACTTCATTAATAAGCATGATATAGCTTCGAAGACCGTAATTACCGACCGTAATCGGAAGTGGAAGAAGAAGAATTGTTTGGAGACATGGGTCGTCAGTGACGCCTTTATAAATGTACCACAACGAAGGTTTTGTTTCCAATTTCCCGCGATGAGAGCGCAGCTGGACTCACGTGTGGATTACAGTGCATGCGACACGCGACAGAAATGCGTTTGAAAGGAACATGTTTTACCCGAGAGCTTTTCTCATCTGGAAATGGTGAAATTCAGATTTGCCGCTCGTCTCCTTTTAATAAAGACGCAGTTCCATTGGTGTTGATTGTCCTGTCTCTACAGATTTGGTAAGTGTGTGTGTGATCAGTGTTCTTTGTTTATGTTTATTCAGAGGCAAAGTTAGTTGGTATCGTCAGCAGTGCTCTTTCGGTTTTTAAAGACATACCGTAGTCAAAATGATTTAGTTACTCAGTTTACAGTATGTTAATATCACTGCAATATTATGGACTGAAAGATCCGCTGTAAATGCTGCTCTCAGAATGTAACCACCATCAAACTATTACAGTCATGTAGAATTTTCGCTACATTTCGTGACAGGATAGACACACACGGCTTTCTGATGTTACCTACCGAGTGCATCTAACTTACCGAGAAATATGGAGGGGTTTTTTCCTCCCATTCGCAGTGCGGTATCAAACACTCCATTAAAACTCCACTCTTCCTGCAGTTCCTTGCATCCAATATCTCAATGACCCATTTTTATGCAGACCCTTCCCTCTTTCCCTCTCCCGACTGGACTTACCCACTTTCCTGACTTTTTCCCAAACTAGAGAAGTGAAAACACCCTGCTGAGACGGGGGGGTTCATGACCCTTTAAAATGTCTTAAAACTCTGTTTGAGATTTCAGGTTGTATTTCATACAGTTTATTATTTTTCAATGCATCCACTCCTCTTGCCACTTATTTAAAATGTAAACATTGATAAAAGGTCGCATCTCTGAAGGAGGAATTTGGCATTTGTTCCAAGCTAAATTATAGCCAGTGGGGTAAGCAAAATAATCTTGTTTTTGTAGATATTTGGACTAGAAACGAGACAAAAATTCTAAGTATGCATTTTACTTTTTTTTGCATGAATCAATTCAATTCAGTTCTAGTAATGGGCGATATAAACGATATACGATATAAACGATACAAAATTGGCCTACGATAGAGATTTTAATTCTATTGCACTATCGCGATAATACATGTTTGATGACGCAATCTACCCGCAAAATTAAGAGCAAAGCCGGCCGCGTATCCAATCTAGACTTTACCCCATTCGGTGCCATGCATTGCTTAGCAACATATACAAAACAATATAAAGACCGCTTGACGTGAAAGTAAATAAAAATGCCGCTATATTAATGTGCATATCGCATTTTCGGCAGGCCGCGTATCCAATCTAGACTTTACCAACCGGACATGTCCGAGATTCTGCTTTTGCTTTCGATATTAATTGTATTCATTTTTGCATTACTTTATACGCAAACTTTGTCTGGTGCATCTCAATCTCTCAGCAGCATCAACACTGCAGCAGACAGAGAGAGAGGGAGAGGGAGAGAAAGAAAGCAGATTTGACCTGTCAGTGGTGCTCACTGAAAAGAAACAAACTTTTTTTAAAATTTGTTTGTTAAATAAGAATAAGAAATCAATAGGAAATTATTCTGTTGCTGAAGGTCATTAAAGTTATATAGAAAAGATGGTGTTACTTTGGGGCAGAAGGAAAGAATGAAGGAATTTTCTTTATTTAAAATAGCCATGCCTAATACTGGAAGTATAGCCCTAATTCACAGTGTCCGTTCCTTTATTAATTGACACCAGTTTTAATTTCATTAGGAGATCAACATTTTTAAAATCAAATGTGTTACCTTAGGCTGCAGGTTTGAAATTTGTTTTTATTTAAAGTATCTGCAATACACAATTTTATTTGACTAATTAAAACTGGAAGTATTTTCAGTACAGTGAAAGTTCCTTAACTAAAAAGACACCAGTTTTTTTGTTCTCTGCAACTTGGCATTTAGGAACCAAGGACTTAAAAGAAAAGTCTTTCTTTCTAAAAGGCACTACATTTAGTTTATTATCTGCAACATTGTGTTGTTTAATTACAGTTTTGCTTTTGCACAATAAATGTTCTCAAAATGACATGCAACGTTTCTTTATTTCTTAAAAAAAAAATAGCAGTTTGACTTTCCTAAGGGTCTCTGTAACCTGTTCTGAAATGGTTCTATTATAATTTATATATTGCAATATATATCGTTATCGCAAGAGGCTGCAATGTATATCGCAATATGGATTTTAGCCCATATTGCCCATCCCTACTCAGTTCAATTCATGTTTATTTCTCTAGCGCTTTTACAATGTAGATTGTGTCAAAGCAGCTTCACATAGTTCTAGTAAAGTCCAGATTTCAGAGATGAAGTTTTATGCTGAAATCATACACATTCAGCTTAAATACAGTAATTAAGTATAATTCTGTGGCACCTGTTCAACTATAACTCAGGCCCCGTTTACACTAATGCGTTTTCGTTTTCAAAGGGCGTTTTAGATCAAAAACGATCTGCGTCCATACTAACGTTTCATCTAGCGTTTCTAAACTTATCTCCATCCACACTACTCCACCAAAAACGTATATCACGTGACCATTCGGCACTCTGGGCATGCGCGTCCAAGTATAAACAGGAAGCATGTGTCTCACTCTGCATTTGGTTATTGTTAGTCAACAAACGCTGGTTGACCGATGAACGCGAGCGATGAGCGAGTGCTCGAACAATAGCTTGCCTCTTGCGAATATATGCAGCTGCTGTAGTAAAAAAGGCAGAGTTTAACTGCACAATGGCGCCTAAAATGGACAATAGTGCAAACAACGCTCCCATTTCTGTGTCCATGTTGTTGTTTACAGTGAAGGCTGGTCTGCCGTCTTCCGGTAGCGTTATAGTCATGTGATAGGGGCTTGACGAATAAGGGAAGGAGACGCAATGACCCAAAAGCCCCAATCAGGTAGTGAATCTCAGCAGCCACGCCTCCGTTTTCAGATGTCTCCGTTTTCCCCCATCCACACTGAGACGGAGCAGCAGCGGTTCAGAATGAAAACGACCTCTCCAGCGTTTTCAAAATGCTCCGTTTTCGGGGCTCGAAAACTCCGGCGTAGTGTGGACAGATGGCGTAACCGTAGCAAAACTTATGCGTTTTAAAACGAAAACGCATTAGTGTAAACGAAGCCTCACACTCAACATTGCATATGCTGGCGATGTGTCTATTGCAGGTGCACACACTGCGATACAAGATGCTAAAATTATGCAGTCCTACTCACAATATAATAAATTAAATACATAAATATAATATTAAATATCTACTCCATTCTCATTAGAACGTCCACTAGATCCACTAGCCAAAGATCTTGCCCTGCCAACCTCATAAGCATTAGCCAACTCAAACAGAGGCCAGTCATGTTAGTGCCTGCAAAGGGAACATCTGACCCAAATTGAGCCTTTACTCTACAGATTAGCATGTGAAAATGTTAATATTTAAACCTTAATGACCTGTTAAGTTAAGCATTTGGTGCTGTGATGAGCTACTGCCAACAAAACAATCATAATAATAAAGCACTCTAAAGGTTTCAATATTAACTAATTATTCAGTGTATTATGAAGTGCTCATGATATCAATATCGTGCATGTTCAAATCACCATATATTGAATTATTATTAAATATCTACTCTACTCTCATTAGGACTCCAGTAGTTTCCCAAATGGCCAAAGATCTTGCCCTGCCAGCCTCATAACTCCAGCATTAGCCAACTCAAACAGAGGCTAGTCATGCTAGAGCCCGCAAAGGGAACATTTGATCCAACCCTGAAGAGAGCAGCTGTCCTGGGCCGGTCTGGAGGAGTTTGGTTGCACAGTTCAACCGCACAGTAAAGAGGGTGAAACTCGATCCACACTTGACCTACCGCACTGCCCTTAATGCGAACACATAGTAAGCCATCTCGGCCCCTGGTGTGCTGCTCCTACAAATCACACTGTCAAACACAAACACGAGGCCTGCAACAGATTAATCAAGGATAATCACGGGAACAAAGTGCAGGAGGAAACAGAAAGAGTAATCGGCAATAATTAACCAATCAATATATGATGTAAAGCAACAACCTGACTATTCATAGACACCACACTACTTGTCAAAAGTCTTGTGGCCTATCCACGTTTTAGAAGCAAGACTTCTAGTTGATGATTTGGTATCAGAAGTGTCTCTATGAAAGGCAAAGGCCTCTAGATTTTGCTTATTTGAGCACAATAAAATCTGATCATGTCTTGATGTTGAATGATTTCATTAGGACAGTAAGGTCTGACTCTGCTTAGACTAAAGTCTCATCACTGAACCTTCAATAATGTCCAGTATAGAATATAAAGTCATGCTGCAGTGGAAACAGAATGAATATTGTGTCTGACTCCATCATGAGCTTGGAGGACTGCATCATACATCTCTGAATGACCCAAATCACGCATTAATAAAGTCATCTGGAATGGCAAAGAAAGCGTTCCTGCAGGACTCCCAGAGTTCATCAAGACTCTTTGGATTCATCTTCAATGCCTCCTCCTTCATCTTACCCCAGACATGCTCAATAATGTCCAAGTCTGGTGACTGGGCTGGCCAATCCTGGAGCAGCTTGACCTTCTTTGCTTTCAGGAGCTTTGATGTGGAGGCTGAAGTATGAGAAGGAGCGCTATCCTGCTGGAGAATTGTCCCTCTCCTGTGGTTTGTAATGTAATGGGCAGCACAAATGTCTTGATATGTCAGGCTGTTGATGTTGATCATCCACTCTGCAGATCTCTCGCACTGAATGTTACTGAATGTATCCCCAAACCATGATTTCTCCTTCACCAAACTTGACTGATTTCTGTGGGAATATAGGTGCATGTTGGTTCCAGTAAGTCTTCTGCAGTATTGGTGATGATCCATGGGAAAACTCCACTTTCTGACACTTTTACAAATGATCAACTAGAAGTCCAGTTATTATCTGTTGCTCTTACAACTGGCATCCACCACAAGACTTTTGTCAGGTAGTGTACATATATTGATGTTGAATTAGGTTTGAGACGTATGCTTGCAATCTGTCATTGACAACATTATTAGAGCATTTATTCACTGGTAAAATCAGACATTTGTCATTATCAGATTCCCTGTATAGTACTTATACTGACACTGTTAAACCTTTATTCTCATGCACAACTCTGTGTTCGCTATGAAAGAAAAAAACATATTAAATGCTTATCATAATCATAACTGTAAAATGCGATATGGTTATTTAAATGATGTGCGCGCTTTCGGTTTCATTTTCACTGCTAAGTGCTGTTCATACTTCCCGTACGGCTCTTAAACAATCACTTTGTGCCACAAACTGAATGTTATTTACAACTTTATTAGCTGTTATTCACAGCCTATGCAAGTTCTGTCTATGCGCGCATCTATTAGGGCTGGGCGATATGGCAAAAAAAAAAATCTAGATTTTTTCATAAGGTTTGACCGATTTACAAAAGTTACTGTGTAACTATAGTCAACTTAAAACATTACAACAACATGACTGAAGTAACAATCTCTTTATAAGTAACTTGAAAAACCATCTGGTTAAGGAACATGTATTTTTAATGGCCATACATACATACATTGGTCAACTATTACATTCCTATAGACAAATTCCTGCTTGACGTTTTAGAAAATATTTGTGCGTAGCTACACCACCCAGTATATATTACAGATCACCGTGAACAACAAAAAACCCCACAGAAACCTAGTAATGGGCGATATAAACGATATGCGATATAAACGATACAAAATTGGCCTACGATAGAGATTCTAATTCTATTGCACTATCGCGATAATGCATGTTTGATGACGCAATCTACCCGCGAAATTAAGAGCAACAGCAACAACAGCACTAAGCAACGCATGGCACCGAATAGCGGCGTGTCGCACAGCTTGCGAGCCTCATGCATGGCATATTGTGGCTTGTCTAGTGAACATCAGTGCCTCCCACACAGATTGTACCTGGGCGGCCGATATATTATTGGGGCGGCCCGGTTCTGTGTTCGCGAGAAACCGAGAACACTCTGCCACAGACTCGCTCGCATGCTCTGCATGCAGACCCACAGAGACGCGCTGTATCGCGCTGGATACAGATCTGTTGTTCTGATTTGGGAGCAGCTTTAAGAAGAGCGCGAAGACTAAATAGACTGATCCAGCTCATTTTTTGGGGTGACAATACATTCTCTTTTCCCCGGACATGTCCGAGAATCTGCTTTCGCTTTCGATATTAATTGTATTAATTTTTGCATTACTTTATTCGCAAACATTGTCTGGTGCGTCTCAATCTCTCAGCAGCTCTACAGCAGACACAGAGAGAGAGAGAGAGGGAGAGAGAGAAACAGCAGATCAAGAGACCAGTTTTAATTTCATTAGGAGAACAAAATGTTCAAAATCAAATGTGTTACCTAGGCTGCAGATTAGAAATATGTTTTTATTTAAAGTATCTGCAATACACAATTTTATTTGACTAATTTAATACTGGAAGTAATTTCAGTACAGTGTAAGTTCCTTAACTAAACACCAGTTTTTTTGTTCTCTGCAACTTGGCATTTAGGAACCAAGGACTTAAAAGAAAAGTCTTTCTTTCTAAAAGGCACTACATTTAGTTTATTTATCTGCAACATTGTGTTGTTTAATTACTGTTTTGCTTTTGCATAATAAATGTTCTCAAAATGACATGCAACTTTCTTTATTTCTTTAACAAAAAATAGCAGTTTGGCTTTCCTAAGGGTCTCTGTAACCTGTTCTGAAATGGTTCTATTATAATTTATATATCGCAATATATATCGTTATCGCAAGAGGCTGCAATGTATATCGCAATATGGATTTTAGGCCATATCGCCCATCCCTACAGAAACCTGTTACATATCTATCTGTATTTAAATGTCTATCTCATATTTAATTGAATCCTATAACAGCCTATAGCTGAAATGTTGGAAATTGCTCAGTTTATTTTTATAAAACATTTGTCAAAACGTGTCAAATTTTTTTGGAGTAAAAACAATACCGACATTTAAGAATCCATATTTATTTTATTTATTCATTCATTTGACTTGTTTATTGGTGCATATATGGGTTATGATTTAATTCATAGCTACAGTACCTTGGACAGCTACTGTGCCACTCCGTAAAGCTTTCAAGCAAAAGTCCAAATTAAAGAAAGATTTGACTTTCTGCGGTGACAGTCGACATTCACAACACGCCGTAACCCTCCTTCAGGTGGTGCGCAGGTATAAAATACAAAACCAGACGTCTGGGCTTTGAATTAGGTGCAATTATTTCCTCGTTGTTCAAAGAGTCTGCAAGTTCGCGTTCCATGGATATATGTTGTTGTTGATTCGATGCGCAGCAGGAAATAAAGGCTTTCAGCAGTGCATGTAGTCGCTGGTAAAGTTCTCACCCAGATCAGAGCGATCTGTGCTACCGAATACAGCGCAGCATGCAATAAACTCACGCTCAGTCGGGCGAAGTAAAGGTCTCATTGCCTATATGTCAATCAAATGAATTAAGCTCTAGCCACGAATAAAACTTTTAGCCTATTTTATTATTTTGTGTAATGTATATAGTGTCATCAGGGCCAGAGCAAGCTGAACTGGCGCTCTAGGCGAACGCCCTCAACCAGAAAGTGAAATAGAAACTTACCGGTTTGCGGATGAAAGAGGACCGGGAGGGGGTGGGTGTCGCGGATGAAAGTGAGGACCGGGGGGTTCTCGCTCACTATTCTGCTTAGGTCGCCTCTTTGGACGCGCCGGCCCTGAGTGTTAAGATGGATTTATACTTTCGCCTGACGCCGCATCACGCGCCTCCGCTGACTGCACGTGCACCTCGCGACAATGGGCTATCGCGCTTGCACTGAGCCAGCTGTGGTAGCTCATCAACAGAGCCGTGACGTCAACACACAGAATCTGTCAGCACAATTCAGCACGGGGATCTAACGGTTTAGAACGGTTTGGCACGATAGTGGAAAAGCTGCTTTAATATTTTTATTATATTATATTATTTATTTTATATTATTTATTATTAATATATTATATTATTTATTTCTGGAGACAATCCAAAACTAATATTGCTTAAGGGGACTAATAATATTGACCTCAAAATGGGTTAAAAAAAAAGAGCTGCTTTTATTCTAGCCGAAATAAAACAAATAAGACTTTCTCCAGAAGAAAATATATTAGAGGAAATACTGTGAACAATTCCTGCATCTGTTCAACATCAGTAAATATCTGATAGAAAAAAAAAAAAATCAAATAATTTTGACTTCAGCTGTATTGTAGTGTTTAATGCCTTTCTGACATGTCACCAGATGTTAGAGAAGTTAAGTACCACCTCAGCCTATAAATATTTCCCAGCTCTGCCAAACACAGCCAAGCCAAATACTCAATTACAGGGGCAGGAAAGGGGGCTTTTCTTAACGAGCTATTTCTAAGAGTCTGGCCTGCGGGCCGCGAGTGCTAGTTCTAGCTGCTACACCGAGGCTCCAGCGTGTAATTGGATTGTGTGCTTGAACTGCTGACTGAAATAGAAAAGCGCAGGAAGCTTCAGGTGATGGAATCGAGCGTCCTGCGAGGTCAGCCAGACTCCATCTCTGCGAAATGTCAGGAGCAGCATCCGGTCTGGAAGCAAAGCGAGACTTCAATTTGTGGCCGTACATGATGTGCATTTCTGCATTGGCCGCAGAGCACTGTTTTTGGTTCAAGCGTCTGCCAGGTCACCGATTACTGTAAGTCAAGTGTACATATATGTGGCCTGAAGACCCTACCTGCAGTAGACCTTTTACTGGAGCTGCAACTGGGCGATGGTCCAGTGCTGAGAGTGTGTGTTCTGACTTAAATACCATTTTCAAATACATCCTATCACACAGCAATGCTTTGATGACACCCTTGTGCTCAAAGATATGATAAATATACCGAAATAAAGAAATATTTATGCATTATTTTGCTCAAACCCCTTGCATGTCAATAAACCAGGCCAGACATTAGACTCCAAACTCTCCAAAATAAAAAGCCTGTGTGAAGAGGTAGCTGATTTTGCACCCTAGATCAGTGTTTCTCAACCACGTTCCTGAAGGACCACCAGCACTGCATGTTTTGCAGGTCTCCTTTATCTGTCACACCCATTTCAGGTCATTCAGTCTCTGCTAATGAGCTGATGATCTGAATCAGGTGTCTTTGGTCAAGGAGACATAGAAAATGTGCAGAGCTGGTGGTCCTCCAGGAACGTGGTTGAGAAACACGGCTCCACATGACAGGTCTTGCAGTGCATGCAATCTCTTGAGGAGAATGTGGGGCTTCGGGAGGGTTTACAGCCTTCATGTCACAGATAATTTCCAGCCTATTCACAGAGAGTCCTCGGGCTCGCAGATGGACTGAGCAGGCTGCGAGTGGACGTACATCATCCTGCTACTATTCACAAGTATGCCTTTCCTGGCAAAGTGAAACCAAGAATGGTTCATGCTAACTTTCTGGGGTCATTCCAGAGCCTGATGGACTTTCTTCCATGGAACACGAATGGGGAAACTGACGAATGCTAACACTGCTCTCATCTACATAAGGGGCTGTTCACAAATCCTGTCTAAAAAGCATGTAGAAAATGTGGTGCGTTGCTTTCTTTACCAATTTTAAAGGTCCAGCAAAATTAAAATAACGTTCTGTTAGATGTTAGTATCAGTATTAAGGATGTCTTTAAGCTAGTACGCTCCAAAACAATGACAAAATTCACATTTAGAAGATATTAAACCTATATAAACATATAAAGCTTGTTTGTCACTTCCACCTAAATGGATCAGCGCTTTTCACGTCACCTCTTTAGTTTCTCATCAAATCTTCTGACCAATCAAATGCTCTCTAGTATCTGACAGGCTCCGCCCCCTTCTCGTTTGCTTTTCATTTGATGCGCTAGAGCTTAACCACTCTCACTGGCAGAGCTGTGATCAGATGCTCTTGGCTGTTTTTTTAAGGGGAGGAGCTACTTTTAAGCCCTGCCCTCTTTGTGTTTCAGTTGAGATTACGTCAAAAATCTAATTTAAAAAAAGCACATTTCAAAGCACCTCAAGGGACCTTTATTGCGATTTTGCACACACACGTTTGTGGCATATGTCATTCACCACTAACAAACCCTTGCTGCAGCTCTGATACAAGTGGAGAAAATGAACAAGCACGGCAGTGTTTGTGCGCTCTGCATTTGTCTGAGGTAATTAGTGTCTCTTTATTACTGAAATGTATATATATAAAAAAGCAAGGCATGTGAATGCCCCCTAAACAAACAACTAGGGGTGTACCAGAATATGCAAGTATTACACCACTTGCATGTAGGCTTGTCACGATACTGAAATTCGGTACCAATCAGTACTGAAATTTTAAAAACGTCCATTTCCCACTAACATTTGAGCACTGTTGAGCACGTTCTTAAACGGCGCTGATTTGCCATTGTGTTAACGTGCTCAACAGAAATGACTGTGATTGGCCGTGAAGGTCATCAGTTCATCAAATTCACTGCTGTTTACTGAGTGTAACTACAGATACAGAGACACTGGAGCGTTTTAAAGTCATGTCAATCAGCTGGTTTGTCTATGAGCATACAAGCGTTCCACTGATGAATCACGGCTTTAAAGTGCTCCAGTGTCCCTGTATCTGTGGTTACACTCAGTAAACAGCGGTGAGTTCAGTGAACTGATGACCTTCATGGCCATTGGGTTAACGTGCTCAACAGAAATGATTGTGATTGGGCGTGAAGGTAATCAGTTCACCGAATTCACCGCTGTTTACTGATTGTAACCACAGATACAGCGACACTGGAGCGTTTTAAAGCCACGATTCATCAGCGGATCGCTCGTATGACATGACTTTAAAACGCTCCAGTGTCGCTTTGTCTGTGGTTACACTCAGTAAACAGCGGTGAGTTCGGTGAACTGATGACCTTCACAGCCAATCACAGTCATTTCTGTTGAGCACGTTAACACAATGGGAAATCAGCGCCGTTTAAGAACGCGCTCAACAGCGCTCAAATGTTATCGGGAAATGGACATTTTTAAAATTTCAGTATCGATTAGTAGTATTGTGACAACAGTACTTGCATGGTAAAAAATCTAAACTGGCATTTACAGCCAAACAACTCCTTCCGGCCAATTACGGGAGTGCATGTTCTCACAAGCCAGATATATGTTGTCAAAAATGTCAGCAAACGCATCTTAACTCAACAAAAAGAGTGTAGGTAGACAAAATAAGGTAGTTTCTGGCTAGCTTAGTTTGGGACTGGTGGAGCTGCGCATGGATGGATTTGCTCTTCAGTGTTTGGACTTTCAGCAGTGAAAATTAAACCACACTGAACTGAACTTCAACTCTGAACACTGGACTGACACAGTTTCAGTTTACTAGAACTTCTATGTTAGGCTGCTTTGACACAATCTACATTGTAAAGGCGCTAGAGATGAATTGAAAGATGAATTGAACTATAGCTTGCAACCTGAGTGTAGCGATGTTTTCATCCAAAGATGCCAATTAGACTTATGCACAAAACTGGAAAATTGCATAAAACATTTGCGAATAAAGCGGCGTTTGCATCCAATGAGTCAAAGAGAACAACATTGTCACTTTCTGATAAACTGAAGCAAATATGAGTCAGAGAAATGTAGTTTTGAAGACGCCACGGTGGTCTTTTCTCTTCTCTAATATACAAGTTGCACCTCAGAAGACGAAATGCAATGAACGCAGTTTTTTTCTGCGTATTTTAAAAATGTATACGTTTGAATTAAACATTTTTAAATGACATTCCAAAATGCACATAGCTTGGAAACACAGCTTGTGATTTAGTTAAGTTAACTTTGTGAAGAAAGAGTTTGTATATTGCAGTGTGAGCCGTCTCGCCAGCCTCACCTTACCTACTTCTATTTAGCCTATTACTAGGGCTGGGCCATTTTTTTCGATTAATTCGAATTTACATTTTAAGATTATTTTATTTTTTACAAAATCGAGGAATCGCGATTTTTTAATAAAAATATTAAAGCCGCTTTTCCACTGTCGTGCCAAACCTTTCTAAACTGTTAGACAACCATGCTGAATTGTGCTGATTCTGTGTGTTGACGTCGCGGCTCTGTTGATGAAATACCACAGCTGGTTTAGCGGAAGCGCTCCAGGGCAGACTGGCCATTGGGAACACCGGGACATTTTCCCGCTAGAGCAACAACAGCCCCGCTGCCAGGGCAACCGCAGTCAGCCAGCCAGCTTCGCTAATGTTTCCACGCGCGTCGTGCTGTTTTTCGCATCCCCGCAGCCGTCTGTCTCTCCCGCGCGAGCTGCGAGACAGGCGCGCGCGAGGAGAGGAGAGGAGAGGAGAGGAGGCTCGACAGGCGGAGGTGTGGGCAACCAACTTAACTTTCTAGATCGCTTTTAGTCACTTTGGCCCGCTCACCTATCGCTCCACACACACACACGAGGAAATAATTGCACCTAATTCAAAGCCCAGACGGCTGGTTTTGTATATTATACCTGCGCACCACCTGAAGGACGGTTACGGCGTGTTGTGAATGTCGACTGTCACCGCAGAAAGTCAAATCTTTCTTTAATTTGGACTTTTGCTTGAATTACGGAGTGACACAGTAGCTGTCAAGGTACTGTATGAATTAAATCATTAACCCATATATGCACCAATAAACAAGTAAAATGAATGAATAAATAAAATAAATATGGATTCTTAAATGTCGTGTTTAGTTTCGTACTCCAAAAAAAATATCAATACGTTTTGACAAATGTTTTATAAAATTAAATTGAGCAATTTTCAACATTTCAGCTATAGGCTGTTATACGATTCAGTTAAATATAAGATAGACATTTAAATATAGATAGATATGTAATATAGATAGATGTATTAAATATAGACATAGACATTTAAATTTAGATAGATACGGCAATCTTTAATATATACTGGGTGGTGTAGCTACAAACAAATATTTTCTAAAACGTCAAGCAGATATTTGTCTATAGCTCGTTAGTTATTTATGAAGACAAAATATAATTAAAATAACAAAAATAAAACTATAAAATTACAAAGATAAAAAGAGCAGCATTCTGCTAAATATAGTCCTTTATATCCTGATATGCTGTGTGTTGTTTCATTCGTTTTTTTATATTTAACTTGATGCATTCGTTATTTAATGTTTAAATACAAAATCGTTTAAATGGTTATATTTTACCATCAAAATGTAGTATATTTTATATCATTACCAATTTTTGATATAAAACCGCTGTTATTTTATTGATTGTTATGAAATAATTTAAGTGCTATATTTTTTTATTAGTGAAAGTGCCCGCTCACTTTGACAAGGCCTGTCTAAATATATATTTCTGCCATGCCACTAATACAGATAAACTATTGTTGCATTATCATTGTTTATTTTTCTGTTATGGACAGAGATTTGAAATATTTATTTCCCTTTCAATCTTCACGTTACATTTTGGTCATTTTCTCTCCAAATAAAATTTGCCCAAAGCTGCACAACATATGACCTCTACATAAATACGGGTGCTGTGTAGCTATGTTTAGCATCCCTATATGAGAGAGTGCCATAACCGCGTTTAGTCACACGGTTGCTTTTCTTTTACAAGTGAGCATCAAAAAAACTAGTTTCGGCATTTATTTAAATTTAAATGAACAAGGTCAGCTGGTAAGGTAGTTACACAGTAAAAAAAAAATAATAAAAAAAATAAATAAATAAAATAAAATAAATAAATAAATAAATAGAAATCGTTAATCGGTCAAACTTTATGAAAAAATCTAGATTTTTTTTTTGCCATATCGCCCAGCCCTTCCTATTACAGTACATTGAATTCCTTTAATCTTATTTAAACTCCTTGTTAATTAAAATAAGAGAAGCAAAAACTATAACATTAAAACTAGGGATCTAGACACCAGAAGTCTACAATAATGTCAAACTCAGGTGAAGTGTACAAACGTGTGGGAAGTTAGAGTGTGCAATAAAGGTGTGACGGCGATCTATTGAAGTGGGAAATATACAACAATGATTCTTCATGCCAAAGACACCTCCGTTAGCCAAATCCATCTGCCAAGTGTGCACTGCGGGCGTTTAGAGACAAGTGCACATTATAAAAGAAAAGACTTACACTTGTCAACTGTTGTGGTGGCTGTTCATACTTAACGTATTCATAAACAATGGTTGCATCTTTCATTGCGTGCAAAGCGTAAGTTCATTTGAAGGTCTAATTTAAGGTAATGTTGAAAGGTGTTTAGTGGCACATTTATACAACAGGTAATTGCAGGAAAATAACCTCCAGCGAAGAGAACTCATTTGTTGGCAATACTGTAGGACAATTTAAGAGTTTACCACATTGACAGAATATGACCAAACGCGGCAGGAGAAGACTTGAGCAGAGAAGTTACACCAATACACAAACCTGAAAACACTTCATCAATCAATTAAGCACTTAAATGAAGATGAGATCAGATCAGCCCTTCAGGGTCAGACGCTTTTGCTCAGCTCATTTCCAAATAAAGATCCTTCAGTGTTGAAGAGAAATGTAAAACCGTGTTCTAGGATGAGTCAGGATGATAGATTGATGATTAGAGCTCTCAAGAGTGCAACGTGTGAGAGATTTTCAGCAAGTGACTCCAATCTAAAGGCTCGTTTACACCTATAAACGAGCGATTGCAGTCTTATAGATGAGACATATGCAGTAAAAACTCGGTTCAGAATTCACAGAGAATGTAGATGTTAGGAGTATAGAGAAACTAGGGCTGCACAATACAGTATATGGTTTCAGCAATACTGCAATGTCTCATCATAGGGATGGGCGATATAGCCTAAAATCCATATTGCGATATACATTGCAGCCTCTTGCGATAACGATATATATTGCGATATATAAATTATAATAGAACCATTTCAGAACAGGTTACATAGACCCTTAGGAAAGCCAAACTGCTATTTTTTTTAAGAAATAAAGAAACGTTGCATGTCATTTTGAGAACATTTTTTGTGCAAAAGCAAAACTGTAATTAAACAACACAATGTTGCAGATAAATAAACTAAATGTAGTGCCTTTTAGAAAGAAAGACTTTTCTTTTAAGTCCTTGGTTCCTAAATGCCAAGTTGCAGAGAACAAAAGAACTGGTGTTTAGTTAAGGAACTTACACTGTACTGAAATTACTTCCAGTATTAAATTAGTCAAATAAAATTGTGTATTGCAGATACTTTAAATAAAAACATATTTCTAATCTACAGCCTAAGGTAACACATTTGATTTTAAACATTTTGTTCTCCTAATGAAATTAAAACTGGTGTCTTGATCTGCTCTTTCTCTTTCTCTCTCTCTCTGTCTGCTGTAGTGTTGGTGCTGCTGAGAGATTGAGACGCACCAGACAAAGTTTGCTTATAAAGTAATGCAAAAATAAATACAATTAATATCGAAAGCAGATTCTCGGACATGTCCGGGGAAAAGAGAATGTATTGTCACCCCAAATAATGAGCTGGATCAGTCTATTTAGTCTTCGCGCTCTTCTCAAAGCTGCTATAAAGGCAGGACAACAGTTCTGTATCCAGCGCGTCTCTGTGGGTCTGCATGCAGAGCATGTGAGTCTGTGGCAGAGTGTTCTCAGTTTCTCGCGAACACAGAACCGGGCCGCCCCAATAATATATCAGCCGCCCAGGTAAAATCTGTGTGGGAAGCGCTGTGTGGGAATCTGTGTGACAAGCCACGATATGCCATGCATGAGGCTCGCAAGTTGTGCGACACGCCTACATTCGGTGCCATGCGTTGCTTAGTGCTGTTGTTGAGAGCGGGTAGATTGCATCATCAAACATGCATTATCACTATAGTGCAATAGAATTAGAATCTCTATCGTAGGCCAATTTTGTATCGTTTATATCGCCCATATATATACTATCTCATCATGGAATCTACAATGTCGAGTTGGGATTATATAGTTTAGAATTGTATATATATATATATATATATATATATATATATATATATATATATATATATATATATATATATATATATATATATATATATATATATATGCACCAAAATATATTGCGATAAACCATATTAGTCAATTTAAGACAATTTTATGCCACTCATAATGCCAGAATGACAATATAATATCATCACAATGCAAGTACATTCTTCCAAAGAACACATCATATTTCATTCTTACAAATATTTCATTTAATAATCAGTCATTGGAGTCAGAATGTGAAAACGCAGATCCTAAATCAATAATAAATGTTAACACAAAAGTGCAAGATAAAGAGTAACAGAGGCTGTGATATAATAATATACTATAGTAATTTATAGTAAATACTAGGGATGCAACAATACAGTTAGCTCACGGTTCAATACATACCTCGGTTTTTTAACACGGTTTTCGGTTCGGTTCGGTTCTTATGGCTTGACACATAAGTGTTTTTTTTTTTTTTTGTGTTATTCTATGCTTAGGCAATAGGAACAGTAAGAGGTTAAGGAGAAAAAATAAAAATGATTTAATGCAATACTTTATTTTACTTTAAAGCCAAGAAAAGTACACTAGTTCCTACTGTATTGTATAATAAAAAAATGAACACTGAAATCTCACAGCTGCTGGTAGCCCATGTACAAACTGGGAAACATAAATTCCTACATTTTGAAAATAAACATGCATGTGAAGTTAATAAACATAAATTGACCACTTCAAATAAACATTTTGTCACCTTAGAATTATAAGGTTCTATCTAACATTTTGCCAAAATTGAGTTATTGACATATTCTTATTAAATGACAACTTATTTACATTATGGGATGTTTGTTTTTTTATAAGTTGTTTACATTTTTGGACTTTATATTAAAAAAAAAACAAATGTTACACACGCACTGCTATGGAATGCAAAAACTTCTCAAAATCTCAAAAATCAGTCAGAACGCAGATAGAACCTTCTAATTCCAAGGTGACGATTTGTACTTTAGTAAACATAAATAAACCATCTTAATTAAACTTAACACTGCCTTTGTTATTTTTACGTGTCTTTCGGAACCAGTTGGATATGTTTGCTGGAAGGATTCAGCGAGAGATTGATGTTTTTTTGCGGACTTTATTACCTTCGCTGCTATCCTGCCTTCAGACAGTGATATTGCTGGGTGATGGCGCCACAGATGTGCAGTCATGTTGGAAGTGTTTCAGTTTGAGTAGTCTTTACTTGTAACCGAAATGTTTGTACACCGCGGATTTAAAGAACGCCGGGTGCTTCCTCGTACTGTTGCTTCACTTCACCGCAGCTCACCATGTTAAAGTGTGGAATGATGGTAGAGCGCCCCCTAACTTTAGAGCATAGTGATTGGATATTTACTCGCGGGGAGGAGTTTCCTCATCTCAGCTGGTAGACTTACAGGCACACACAGACAGTCAATTCAGAGGGAAGTAAAACGCACATAAATTATTTAAACGTAAAACCGAAAAACCGCAATTCACAAGCGCGTATTGAACCGTGGATGTCGTACCAAACGGTTCAATATAATATTGAGAATTGTGGCATCTCTAGTAAATACTACAGTGTTTTATTAACCATACTGACACTGACGCCTCCAATTGAGATAGAGATGTTGCACAATCAGCTCAAATGTTGCTTGAATTGCTTTTCATGTATGGCCGATATATTGCATCACCAAACATGTCCATGTGTTTTGTCATAAATCCATATATTGATTATTGGGACAGGCCTAGAGGACAGGGCCTAAGACTAACAAGTTGTTCAAGCAATCCGCCGACTGCTACATTAAATAAATAAATCAGCAGTTTTTCTTATGCCTGCCAGTGACTGTAAGAGGAAGCAATGGGGATTTGGCATGTGGGTCACGCCCAGTGTGGGGGCTGGATATGGAGTTTGGTTCAGATGTGGTTTCCTGAAGAATCTCAGGCACACAAAATCAGCACAAACCCAAAACCACAACAGACTGCCATCTGCTTTGATTAGGAGAATGTGTTATTTATGCAGGCTTTTGAGAGTCACGCATATTCTGAAATGCAGACGGGTCGTGCGTCGGGAAATGATTTGAGCTTTCGTTGAAAAGCAAGCAAAAGGGAGAAGAAAAAAAAAACAAATCTGTTTGCAAAGCTGTAAAATGAAAGCCAACCATCATCACACGCTACAGAAAGGGCAATGATGCATGTTTCTTTAACACCTTG
The DNA here is from genome assembly GCA_903798195.1 of Danio kyathit. Taxonomy (NCBI): domain Eukaryota; kingdom Metazoa; phylum Chordata; class Actinopteri; order Cypriniformes; family Danionidae; genus Danio; species Danio kyathit. The sequence goes on from LR812543.1 coordinate 2,069,464, forward strand.
CGCTACCGATTTGCTTTCGAAACGCGCCTATGCAAAGCCTCAATGTGTGCGGCAGCTGTGTGTTCAATTGTGTTTGTCCAAGCCAATAAATTTATGACAAACACATGCTACAACTGAGGCCAAGGTTCCCCCGTGCACACAGCGACTCTGCAGATCATGAGCTAAAGCCATTCCAAACATCTCTCGTCATGCCTTCAGAAATAAAAACTCTCCTCAATCTCCAGGGGAAGCTCTGAAAAGTGAGGAACGCAGGCTACGGCTTCAGGGTACGATATTGGAAAAGACTGACACTGCACTGATTTGTTCTGCTGCAATATATATAGCGATACGAATATTTCACAAAATGACTTGAATTGCTCCATTTGGAAAGAATTGCTGACTTTATATTGACGTGATGAGACAACTAATCTGCATAAATAAAACAGACAGTACAAGTATTCGAGTATAAACTGAATAACGTAAATAACACTGTATAGTCTTAATGGCATTAAAAATTAAATAGAATTAATCTTTGGAAAAACTATAATTTCTTGTACACAAATGGTTTAAATGCACAGTTTATATATTATAGCTATAACTCCACTCAAATTTCCTAAGGGATGAATAAACTAAAACTGAACTCAACATTGGATATTCTGCGACGTGACTTGCGGATTTGCACATTACGAAATTGATGCTGAAAAGAGTTTAAGGGTTTCAACGCTGCTGGTGCTGTGGAAAATCACCTTCACAGGGCCATGTTTAATCCATGCAGTGGCTAAAACAAGCACAAAATATTACAAAAGCAAACATTTTTCATTCAAAACAAACCACAAGATAAACGTGTTTGTTGATTTTGATGAATCTTCCTAATAAAAAAGTCATTTTTCAACAAAGAAAACTGCACAAAAAAGCTGATCTTTAGGATGATTTGATGAACGTGCATCAAACTTGTCATTACAGTAATGTGGTAATAGGGCTGGGTGATTTGGCCTAAAATCTAAATCTCGATTGATTTTAAATTGATTATGATTAATGAACGATTACTTTATTTATTTATTTGCCCCCATAGTTTACTGACAGGTAAATATGCTCACAAATTACAAGTAGTGGTGTCATTTGATTTTTTTAGTATCTGCCGATACAGAAACCCGATCCGATACTTCTAAAATACATAAAGAATAAAGAGGAGCAAAATAACAGGTAGCTTGATAAATCAAGTAATAAATAACAAATTCTTCACTTTTGGACTTTAGGTGCAACAGTAAATATTGTCGTCATCAACTTTATTAAACCTCCAGACCGCAGACATACTCATGCTTTCAGCTTTAAGCTGCTTCTGTGTTCTACTTTGCCGGCATTTAACCAATAGCGTCTCTGCGTCAATGCTGTTTCTGTGTGACGTCAAGAAAGAGGTCTAACTCTGTGCCACTGCATAACTACAGGGAGTGCAGAATTATTAGGCAAGTTGTATTTTTGAGGATTAATTTTATTATTGAACAACAACCATGTTCTCAATGAACCCAAAATACTCATTAATATCAAAGCTGAATATTTTTGGCAGTAGTTTTTAGTTTGTTTTTAGTTTGAGCTATTTTAGGAGGATATCTGTGTGTGCAGGTGACTATTACTGTGCAGAATTATTAGGCAACTTAACAAAAAACAAATATATCCCCATTTCAATGATTTATTTTCACCAGTGAAACCAATATAACATCTCAACATTCACAAATATACATTTCTGACATTCAAAACCAAAACTAAAACAAATCAGTAACCAATATAGCCACCTTTCTTTGCAAGGACACTCAAAAGCCTGCCATCCATGGATTCTGTCAGTGTTTTGATCTGTTCACCATCAACATTGCGTGCAGCAGCAACCACAGCCTCCCAGACACTGTTCAGAGAGGTGGACTGTTTTCCCTGCTTGTAAATCTCACATTTGATGATGGACCACAGGTTCTCTATGGGGTTCAGTCAGGTGAACAAGGAGGCCATGTCATTGGTTTTTCTTCTTTTAGACCCTTTCTTGCCAGCCACGCTGTGGAGTACTTGGACGCGTGTGATGGAGCATTGTCCTCATCACTGTCCAAACAAGCTCATCTTTGATGATATCAGCCCAAACCAGTACTCCACCTCCACCTTGCTGGCGTCTGAGTCGGACTGGAGCTCTCTGCCCTTTACCGATCCAGCCACGGGCCCATCAAGACTCGCTCTCATTTCATCAGTCCATAAAACCTTAGAAAAATCAGTCTTGAGATATTTCTTGGCCCAGTCTTGACGTTTCAGCTTGTGTGTCTTGTTCAGTGGTGGTGGTTTTTCAGCCTTTCTTACCTTGGCCATGTCTCTGAGTATTGCACACCTTGTGCTTTTGGGCACTCCAGTGATGTTGCAGCTCTGAAATATGGCAAAACTGGTGGCAAGTGGCATCTTGGCAGCTGCACGCTTGACTTTTCTCACTTCATGGGCAGTTTATTTTACGCCTTGGTTTTTCCAGACGCTTCTTGCGACCCTGTTGACTATTTTGAATGAAACGCTTGATTGTTGGATGATCACGCTTCAGAAGCTTGGCAATTTTAAGAGTGCTGCATCCCTCTGCAAGATATCTCACTATTTTTGACTTTTCGGAGCCTGTCAAGTCCTTCTTTTGACCCATTTTGCCAAAGGAAAGGAAGTTGCCTAATAATTCTGCACACCTGATATAGGGTGTTGATGTCATTAGACCACACCCCTTCTCATTACAGAGATGCACATCACCTAATATGCTTAATTGGTAGTAGGCTTTCGAGTCTATACAGCTTGGAGTAAGACAACATGCATAAAGAGGATGATGTGCTCAAAATACTCATTTGCCTAATAATTCTGCACTGCCTGTATACTGTGCAGACATAGTAAGTGCAGTCATTAAATTTAGTTTTAGTTATTATCAGTGTGTATATTCCAAAGCTTCTATATATTGTTTAAAGCATTTTTTCACAGTAACACGACTGGATGGAGTTATTATGAGCACAATCTTGCGAACTGTGCAATTCTTTCTGGCAGTGGCCCACCCAAGGTCTGAACAAAAGAAGAGAGACATTCTGGCTGAGGGTTTATTAACCGGCTGGCAGCGAATGTGAAAACTGCAGTCCAACGAGGAGATGTGAAAGGCTGGCAAACTAAATCCCAGCTGGATGGTGACAGGGAGCAATGAACCCAACAAAACAACCACTGCAGCTGTGCCGTGACGGATGTCTACCACCATCCCACTGACACCCCAATGGAAATATTATAAAAACGGGACAAAAAAAATAAAAAATACATGACTTTCCTACTTCCCATGCAGACACGAGAGAAAGAGAGAGAGCGGGAGAGTGAATCATCTATGAAAAAGCCCAACAGTCACGATCTTGCCATCTTGGCATTAAAGTAACAGCTCACCCATAATTCAAAACTCTCTAAAGCCATTACAAACACATACTCCGTTAATTCTGAAGTGGAAAACAAAAGACCATGTTAAAATCTTTACATGTGCCAATTTTCATTCAATCACCCAAATGAACACCACCACCGCAAGACAACACAATCAACCCATCTGGCTTCTCCAAGTGTGAATTCAGCACCCTGACACTGGTTAAGTAACAACAGAAGTGTCATTTTTGGAGGAAAATGTGCAAATTACTCTTCAAAAAGTTTGATGCAAAGACAAAGTGTGATTGAACAAATGCATCAACAGTATAAACGATCATGCACAAATCTGCAGATGCACCATTAACATTGTTTGTTACCAAATTTGGTTCAATTAAACATAACTAAATTCAAATTTTTCTGTTATTGTGGTTCATTAGACATAAATATTAACAAGAAAACAAATAAATGGTGAATACCAATATTGGTCAATTGCATACAGTACTAGCTAGTAGGGCTGCACAATATATTGTTTTAGCATCGCAATGTGTGAATACGCAATAGTCACGTCGCAGGATATGCAATGTGGAGTCAAGATTATAGCTGACCAACATTTCAGAACACTTGAACAGTCATTTCAGTTTAACCATAATAAAGTGAAAGATCATCAGTTGCTTCGTAGCTTAACAAAGTTTGATTGTATTTAATTATTTGCACAATAAAAAATACACATCTTTACTGTACATTTAATTATTTCTGTAGCTGTAAATATATGACTGGATGGAGTTATTATCAGCACAATCTTGCGAACTGTGCAATTCTTTCTGGCAGTGGCCCACCCAAGGTCTGATATATCTGATATATAGAAAATATATTTCTATATTTGCTCTACTTTATTTATCTCTGCTTGTAATTTGTTTATATTTTTTGTGCACTCTCTTATAAAATCATCTCAGTCGATCTAAAATAAAGTTATCTTATAAAAAAAACTCAATATAAATCGCAGAAAATGTAATTATCGCAGTGTATTGTTCCAATATCTAGTTAATCTCCACCAAATCAGTATTACCAAACATGGACTGGATTCATTTAACATTCAACTTTCCAACCACAAGTTAAAATGAACAATCTGACAATAGTCAAAGGGGATTTTTACCATTCAATATTTCCTTTAACAACAGTAACTTTAACTCTTAGACTGCCCGCTCTACCAAATGGTTGACCATGTTTTGCCTGTTTTAAAGAATGACTGTTAAAGTCATTTAAAGAATGACTGTTTAATAATGGTTTACACACAGAGCATTGCTGGTTTACAAAGAAAATCAAACAAACATAATCCTGTTACACTACTACACTTGATGTTGGGTTTTATTGTAAAAAAACAAAAAGCATGTTAAATGAGAATCTGAAATATTTTTATGGCATACTTCAAAAAAATAAAGATGATTTAGTGATCAAAAATGCTTTATTTTGAATGTTGTTATAAATAAATTGGTATTGCACCTCATATTTGCAGATTTTTCCTAGTATACACCTCTTAAGGCCCAAGCTGTTTTTGTACATGCATTTTTTATTTCTCTTTGCTATTTGGGCTTATTGGAACCTAATTAGAATAAAACCCAAGTATCATCCTTTGATATGATGTACTTTTAGAGAAAAATGATGTCCATATATGTGGACTCGTAGTCCAAATTTCCATAAAACACAATAAAGTCCCCTTTGTGTAATGAAAAACTCTTTATTTCTGCCTTGAACACAGCAGTTTTTTCCTGACTGTTTTAATGCTTTAATAACACATACACACACATTTTTGAACATGTTTTGACGATCAGTAAAAACAACATTTTTGCCCATTTTGGACAGTTAAAATAGTGTTTGGGACATTTCATATGCTGCAAAACAGTTGCAGGATGACACTGAATGTCTGTAACAAAATATAAAACATACAGTTGCAATCAGAATTATTGAACCCCCTTTGATTTTTTTTTCTTTTTTTAAATATTTCTCAAATGATGTTTAACAGATTCAGGAAATTTTCACAGTAATGTCTGATAATATTTTTTCTTCTGGAGAAAGTCTTATTTGTTTTATTTCGACTAAAATAAAAGCAGTTTTTAATTTTTAAAAAGCCATTTTAAGGTCAATATTATTAGCCCCTTTAAGCTATATATTTTTCCAATAGTCTACAGAACAAACCATTGTTATACAATAACTTGCCTAATTCCCCTAACCTGCCTAGTTAACCTAATTAACCTAGTTAAGCCTTTAAATGTCACTTTAAGCTGTATAGAAGTGTCTTGAAGAATATCTAGTCTAATATTATTTACTGTCATCATGACAAAGAGAAAATAAAGCAGTTATTAGAGATGAGTTATTAAAACTATTATGTTTAGAAATGTGTTGAAAATTTTTTCTCTCCGTTAAACAGAAATTGGGGAAAAAAATAAACAGGGGGGCGAATAAATCAGGGGGTTGAATAATTCTGATTGCAACTGTAAGAGCTAAAATATAAGATATATATTAAATATAAGATGTAAGTGCTGTCCACATATGTGGCCACTAATCCCTAGGAGGTTAATTCCTATATATATATATATATATATATATATATATATATATATATATATATATATATATATATATATATATATATATATATATATATATATATATATATATATGAAGAGTGCAAAACCCTCTAAATGCCGTCTGAAATTTTCTCCTAAAATTAGCATTTTTGTCAGCCAACTTATTCGTCACTATAAAAGTAAAATTACTGAGCCTACACACAGGAGGAGTCAGAGAAAAATGCAAATTTTAGAAGACAATATCAAATGGTATTTAGAGGTTTCTGCATCTAAACTCCTCATATAGATATATATACATATACTAGGGGTGTGACGAGACGCCTACTCCACGAGAACGAGACAAGATTTTTATTCTATTTTTTGGAATCTTCGATGATGAAATATATGAATGGAAAAGTCTTTTATTCAACTGAAAAAAAAGAAATCACAAAATGCAAACCTATCTATGCGCTTTTTTTTAAACCATCTTGTTTTGAATGTTATTTTTGTTCTATTTTAATGAATTATATGCCGTAAAGGACATGCAAACACTGCAAAATATTTAGCTTATTTGTGAAAGCAAAATAGTCTTTTTACATATAATTTTAAATATTTGCACAATATTTGCTATTATATGAATAGAAAATAGATTTTTAATCAACTGAAAAAGAAAAAAATAAATCACAAAATGCAAAACAATTTAGGTGTTTGTTTTTTTTAAGATTGCAATGAATGGTATTTTATTTCCATTTTAATCTTCTATTTAATCTTGTCTTCAACTTCTATTTTAATGAATTATATGCATTAAAGGACATGAAACACTGCAAAATATTTAGCTATAAACTCTACTGACTGACCTCACATGAGAAATAAAACTCCTTTCCACAAATTGAGCATAAATTTTTTTTTTAACTTTTTTTCATTTTTTCATTAAAATTTAATTTTTTAATTTGACTCACTCTGAGGTACTGGATGCGACACTGAAGTAAGGACTGATAGGAGGGAGTCACCTAGCCGCATGAAAAGACTGCATCTCCCGGACAGCGTAAACGTGTGTTCGGTAATGGTGATGTGATCATCTCGAGGTCTCGAGGAGTTGTGTGTGTGTGTGTGTGTGTACGCTTGGAGATGTGTGTATCTGTGGTACTTTACTGACTCAGTAGGTGCAAAGAATAGTGTCAAACAGCCGTGTGTGTATGTCCTGTTACAAAATGCAGCTAAAAGTCTTTCTCGATATTAATGATTACGGTGAGACACGGCAGCCGCTGAACTCCAGTGAAAAAAAGCGGTTACGTCACACTCACCCGCCCAACTGAGTGGCATGCGCAACTCCGAGGCCAGCCTGGGTTGGGTTGCCAGGTGTGTGCAAAGCACCTGATTTGCAGTTCAAATCCAATCCTGCCTTCAATCTTCAGTGTTAATTTCACCCTCACGCTCCATCATAACATCACAACTCACGAGACAACTTTTCACCTCGACGAGAAATCTCGTCGCAATTTAATCTCGCGAGATCTCATCATACGAGATCTTGTCACATCCTTAACATATACATATATATATATAACATATTTCATTTTTAAACAAAACCAGTGTTGTTGCTATGATGTAAATATTGAATGTTGCTGCTCCAGAACAACTCAAAGACCAGTTGGTTTCTTTAATTAGACATTTTTATCTTATTTGATTACATATTAGACTCAGGTCTGCCATTCTGAACGGGTTATAAACTGTTTTAGTAATCATTTTGAATGATTTTGCATTGTTTTGGAAGCTTAACTAGTTACATTTAAATGAAACGGGCCATAAAAGCATATTTTGTGTCTTCTATCTTTAGGTTTGGTCTTTAAAATGCCAGTTTGGATGTCAAATTAACCACTTTCTTTTTGGTTTGAACCAAAATAAAACAAGAGTGAGCATAAGCAAACTTGGCCACAAACATGAAGCATTATGTGACTAGAACTGCACAGCTTGCTAAAGTAGAGCAGAAACGCAAGGAAAGTGGCGTGTTTAGACTGAGAGCCAAGGCTGTTCAAGCTAATCAAAAGAACCTTCAGTCTGAGCAAGAAATCAAAAACAAAACCTGTCAAAGCCCTTTTTTCAGAAAGCTGCCAGATTGAGCTGAATGGCATTTGAGAAATAATCTTCTTTTATTTACATTCCAATCAATCCAAGGGCTGTTCATGCGTAAATCAAGACACAAGCTTATCAAGAACAACTGTTTAACTTGCACAACTGCGTATGCTATGTGATTTAAACAATCGGTAAACACTCACTTTGTCAGTCGCTGTTGATTATACGACGAGTAAATAAATAACTTTAACAAATAAGGTTGGGCCGGTAGACGATGCCATCATCCATCACCGATGGCCTATAGACATCACGATGCTAAGCCGGCATCGCCGATCCTCCGCCCCGCCCCCGTCGCAAACCCGCTCGTGAAAAATACACACTCAGGCCCCGTTTACACTAATACAGCTGAGTTTTAAAATGGCATTTAGAATTAGTGCTGGAACACGCCGGATCCAGATCCGGCACCTCATTTTACCGATCTTCCTCCTCAACCGCCCTCCTCCCCTGTCCGCTGTTCATTTTCACTTTCACCCCCGCGCCACTCACTTTCGTCCACGACACCCCTCCGCCATTCACCGTGGCGGTGGATGAAACGGTAGGCTACAAATAATTAATTCGTTATGAATTAATTAATTATTCATAAATAATTAATTCACCTCCGCCTATGAAGGCGATGTCATCGTCCGTCGCAATGTTTCACATTAGACATCGTACGATGCTAAATTGGTCAACATCGCCCAACCCTAATTACAAAGCATGTTTAACTGATTCAGTGGCTAATTTGTATTAATTTAGTTTAATTAGCTAATCGCCCAATCAGAAGGCGGGGTTTGGTGATATGTCTCCTTTTAAAAATTACAGGTTTTTATACTAATTAAATATTTTGCATTGCTATAAAGCAGCCACTTTTCTGATAATACATAAATTAGTTACATTTCCTTGTGAGATTGAGCTTTAATTTTCAGGTTTCTGACCAGAACATTAATTTCGGAGCATCCCAAACATCATTTCGTCACAAGCTGTTGATTATAAGACAAGTTTGCTAGCTAAATAAGTACATATTAACGATTACAAAGCATTTTGGCCAAGTGCATCCACAATTTTTGGCGCAATCTCCCTGCAAATTGTAACTTTAAAATGTATACAATCTCATTCGTAGATTTATTACGATTGGCTCTTCCCTGAATGAGGGACGGGGTTTGGGGACACGCCTCCTTTTAAAAATCATAGGTTTTATACAAATTAAATAGTTTAAATTTACATAAATAACCCAATTTTCAGATAATACAAGTTTGCTAACTAAATAAATAACTATTACAAAGCATTTTCAGGATTTTTTTGATGCAATCTCACATCATAACTGATTCAGTGGCTAATTTGTATTAATTTAGTTTAATTGGCTAATCCCCCAATCAGAAGGCGGGGTTTGGTGATATGTAAAAATTACAGGTTTTTATACTAATTAAATAGTTAGCATTGCTATAAATCAGCCGCTTTTCTGATAATACATAAATTAGTTACATTTCCTTGTGAGATTGAGCTTTAATTTTCAGGTTTCTGACCAGAACTTTAATTTCAGAGCATCCCAAACATCATTTCGTCATAAGCGTTGATTATAAGTTTGCTAGCTAAATAATAAACTATTACAAAGCATGTTTGGCCAAGTGCATCCACAATTTTTGGCGCAATCTCCCAGCAAATCGTAACTTTAAAATGTATACAATCTCATTCGTAGATTTAGTACGATTGGCTCTTCCCTCAATGAGGGGTGGGGTTTGGGGACATGCCTCCTTTTAAAAATCATAGGTTTTATACAAATTAAATAGTTTGAATTTACATAAATAAGCCAATTTTCAGATAATACAAGTTTGCTAACTAAATAAATAAACTACTACAAAGCATTTTCAGGATTTTTGGCCAAGTGCATCCAGAATTTGACGCAACCTCTCAGCACATCGTAACTGATTCAGGAGCTAATTTGTACAATGTCATTCGTAGATTTAGTTTGATTAACTCATCGCCCAATTAGGGGCGGGATTTTGCACATAAAAATCATATGTTGTCATACTAATTAAATAGTTTGAATTCATTTAAATAAGCCACTTTACTGACAACACAAAGGTAAATCGTACGTTATTCAGCCGCTAATTTGTACTCTCTCGTTCATAGATTTATTTAGATTGGCTCATCCCCCAGTGACGGGCGGGGTTTGGCACCACGCCTCCTTTAAAAAAGATACATTTTTATATTAAATAAATTCTTGGAAATCATAGGAATAAGCAAATTTTCTGATTTCTGATTAGGCTGGAATTTTCAGGTTCCGATTGGATATTTAAGTTCGGAGCACCCCTAACATCACTTTGTCATTCGCTGTTGATTATAAGACAAGTTCGCTAGCTAAATAAATAAACTACTACAAAGCATTTTCGATTTTTGCCAAAGTGCATTGAGAATTTGACGCAATCTCACAGCAAATTGTAACTGATTCAGGGGCTAATATGTACAATCTCATTCGTTGATTTAATTCGATTTGATCAACGCCCAATGAGGTGTTAAGTTTGGCGGTGGGGGTTAAAGTTTGGTGACACACCTTCTTTTAAAAATTATAGATTTTCGTACGAATTAAATTGTATGTTTTTCTATTAGGACTGCACAAGATATTGTTTCACCATCGATATTGCAATGTACACATGCACAATAGTCACGTCGTAGCATGTGCAATGTCCAGTCATGATTCTAGTTGATCAGGTACAATAGTTTGTAGTTGACAGGTTTATCCAACGCAATCTCACGGCAATTCGTAACTTTTTGATTTAGTGGCTAATTCGTATGAATTCGTACAATCTAATTCGTTCAAATTACTATGATTTGCTCATCACACAATGACGGTTGGGGTTAGGGGTTGGGTGCCACGCCTCCTTTTTAAAATCGTACATTTTTGTACGACTGAACTCGTACGAATTAGCCACGAAATTGACAAAACGTAAAATACTTACGTTTCCTCGTGAGATCAGGCTGGTTTATCCGTAATGTAGTGAACGTTTAATATTTGCATGTTTGTAGACCTGTGATTATTATTAAGCATCTCTCTTTTAAGAGATTTTAAGTACACAATAAATTCTAACGTTTGTAGCTTTAGAATTACTTAATTTAGAGATTAATTCTATTGAATTATTTATACGATGTAGACTACACAGAGATATTATGCATGTAATTATTCAAGTTCTGTTTGTGAATACTACACAACTTCTCAGAAAAGCACTCGATTTCATTTGCATCTTTTCTGTTTTGTATTTATTTACACTTTTATTTGATTATGTGTTATGCAGAATAATCTTAATCAACCTTAAATTATGAATTCTTTTCAAAAACAAATGCATTTATGGTAAAACAGACTGCAGAAAAACAAAATATAGCAATGTTCATTTTTTCCAGTATGGTGCAGCCTTAATTTCAATAAATAATCCAATTTTCTGATAACAAATCCTACATTTCCTGGTGAGTTTGGGCTGTAATTTTAATTTCAGAGCATCTCAAACATAATTTCATCATTCACTCTTGATTATAAGACAAGTTTGAACTACTCCCAGTGAATCAGCCAACCAGAAAGACCAGGTCTGAACAAAGCCATTCACAAAAACAACCCTTCCCATACCATCCAGCAGAAATATGGCCGACTATCTGAGAAATACGGCCAAAGGAAAAGCAGGATTAGTGCTATTGAGCTGTTAGATGTCATCAGAGCCTCAATAAAAGTGTTGAGTGAACTCCAGTAAGGTCTTTTTAGAAAGCTGAAGGATCTTTTCCCCCCGGCTCTGACCTTCTTTAGCTCCTCATCTGTTTGTGTTTTATCCTCCTCTACAAAGAGACCTGCTCTTTAAAGCAAGAAAGCCACAGCAGATGACGCATCCACTGCCAACACAGCAGACAAATCACTGACAAACGCAGAAAATACTTCTCAAACGATAACCTTCAGCTTTCAGCCGGAGAAATTCAACCGCTTCCATAATATTCTCTCTTAAAAGCATGCAGGGAACAACAGGAATTTAACTCAGGCAATGCAATCTTGAGGAAAGTGATTTAGGACATCGCTTCACAGAATCCATTATGATGAAATGCATTAAAGGGATAGTTCATGCAAAAATGTACAATTAACAGATAGAGGGCGCTGTGGCCTCACAGCAAGAAGGTCGCTGGTTTGAACTAAATTGGCTGTAGTGTATAAGTGTGTGTGTGTGTGTGTGTGTGTGTGTGTGTGTGTGTGTGTGTGTGTGTGTGTGTGTGTGTGTGTGTGTGTGTGTGTGTGAATGAGTGTTGGTGTACTGAGTGTTTCCCAGTACTGGGTTGCAGCTGGAAGGACATCCACTTCGTAAAACATATGCTAGAATAGTTGGCGGTTCATTCCGCTGTGGCAACCTCTGAAATAAGAGACTAATGCTGTGTTCACACGAGACGCGGAATGCGTGGATAAACTGCGCTATTCGCCCGTAAACAGACGCATGAACATTTGAGTTTACTCGCTTCATTCGCGCGTCAAATTCACTTCACAACAGACGCAAATTCGTGCGATAGGCAGGGCTTCTGTCTGCCCGGTGACTGTAGCTTTGTTGCTAAATGGCTAGCATGGATTTTATTGAGAAAATAACCGTTTATGTGCTTTATGAAGGCTGAAAAACAGTGTTGATTCATTTGGAGCAGTGTCTGAGTCCACTAGATCCTTTCAGAGGTGCACCAAGCACTGTGAGCTCATAAAATCCTCCAGAAACTGAACCTGGATGATGGAGGCTTTCAGCGGAGCTTCTGACTGAGCCAAGCCCAGTTTGATGAACTGTTGTCGGTGTAAGCAGGAGGATTTTCCCTCGGGACACCAACAACAGGTGCTATGTCATAATCTAGCTCCTGATCGGTTAACGCGGCGCGAATGTCCACTGAAGTTCAGATTTATGAACTAGAGCGTCCAACGTGCAAAACGCTCAATTCGCGCCGCAGGATGTCTATTCGCGCCTTTGCATTGACTTAACATGTAAATCACTCGCCGAAGTCGAAGGAAAATAAATGAATGAATTAACAAATGCTATGAAAGTCAATGGTTACAGGTTTACAGCCTTAAAAATATTTTTTTTGTGGTCAGCAGAAGATAGAAAGTCTAACGATTTAGATTTCAATTGTTCAATTACTGTATACTCAGAAAATGATAAAACACCGTGTTTGCTTCAATTGTAACCTTTTCTTTCTTGTATTTAACTATGCTTTAAACCTGTTTATTATGTTTAATGCGTACAGAATTATCCCAATCAATCAACAATGTATCTAAAATTCTTTCAAATTAGAGTTATTATGTCATCTGGTGAAATTGTATTTATATCGCAATATATAAATCACAAAATAATAGAGGTGTGAACCTACACTGGTCTCACGGTTCGGTTACGATTATCATGCCATCGATTCGGTTCAATTCGATATCTCGGTGCATCACGGTGCATTGACGATTCTTTCCATACACAGTTTTATATTTTCTTCACAGCACAACAATTATTGTATTAAAATGTATAAATATATTTATATACTATTTGTAAAACAATTTTGTCCTTTAATACAAACAGTCAGATATATGAACTGTACCTTTAAACAACACGAGCATTCATAGACCATTTTGAGGGATGTAAACAAAAACAATGGTCCTAACGTATTTCCTGTTTTACATTTTTAATTTCCATTGCTTCTGAGAATCCAAAAAGGTCCACATATTGATAAATAGTGTGATGACGACTGATTTAAAGTCAAGTTATGATTGAATTGCCTCTTGTTACAGTTAGGAAATAGTTTAACGTCAAGCAGGAAATGTTCATGGGCCAATGACATGAGCACATTGAAATGGTCTGTAGCAAATAAACAAATATAAATATGCCGCTCGCTTTCTGAGCCTTGTCTACCAAGTTATTTCTTACACCCCTTTGATTGGTCAGGCGCTGAACAGAAAGGGCTGCGATTGGCTCTTACACACTGGCGCTCTACACAGATGCACTCATGGGCCACAGTGAGACAGAGAGAGAGAAATGGAGTTTACTTTCATTCTCTTAATCGCCGTGAAATAGGGGCTTTTGCTGTAAGTGTCAGTGAAACAGAGTCCAGCAAACACACACACAGTGAAATTGTGCACAGTTTCAGAGTTTTTTGTAGTTAGAGCAATGTAAATACTCGTGCTCGCGGCTCGCCTCCCTCGCCATAGAAAGTTCTGGCGACATAGCGCATGTGAGATAAATGACGTCAGTATATAATAACCGGTTATGATTATTACTGAACCGATACCGAATTGTCCCCGTCTGCATTGCGGTGCACCGAAGAAACGATTAATTTTGACACCCCTACAAAATAATCACAATGTTAGATTTTTCCAATATCGTGCAGCCCTAGTAAACATTGTACTTAAAACATTGCAACTTTCTCATGATGCTGTTATTAAGGTTTCTGTCTGCATCTCCATAATGGCGTGTAATATTGCGCTTATATAAATTATGAAAAAGTATCATTGTAAAGAATGTATTTTGTGACACCATGATATAAACAACAGAGCATGATATGAACCGATAGACTTTTTATTTTGTTCATTCGATATACAGTTGAAACCAGAAGTTTACATACACTCTAAAAAAAGGAACATAACCATTTTTAAAAAAAGGTCTGATGGTAAATCACTAAACGTTTACTATTTTAGGTCTGTTAGGATTACCTAAATCATTTACATTTGCTAAATGCCAGAATAATGAGAGAATTTTTAATTAATTTCTAGACAGTCAGAAGTTTACACACATTTCCTTGGTATTTTTTAGCTTTGCTTTTAAACTCTATAACTTTGGTCAGATGTTTTGGGTCTCCTTCCACAAGCTTCTCACAATAGTTTGCAAGAATTTTGGCCCATTCCTCCTGACAGAATTGGTGTAACTGAGTCAGATTTGTAGGCTGTCTTGCACGCACAAGCTTTTTCAACTCTGCCCACAAATGTTCTATAGGATTGAGCTCAGGGCTTTGTGATGGCCACTCCAAAACATTCACTTTGTTGTCCTTAAAGCACATGTTCACTAATTTGGCAGCATGCTTAGGGTCATGGTCTGTTTGGAAGACCCATTTGTGGCCAAGTTTTAATTTCCTGGCTGATGTCTTGAGATGTTGCTTCAGTATTTCTACATAATGTTCTTTCTTCATGATGCCATCTATGCTGTGAAGTGGACCAGTCCCTCCTGCGGCAAAACAGCCCCACAACATGATGCTGCCGCCCCCATACTTCACAGTTGGGATGGTGTTCCTAGGCTTGTAAGCTTTCCCCTTTGTCCTCCAAATGTAACACTGGTCATTATGGCCAAACAGTTCAATCTTAGCTCCATCAGACCACAGGACATGTCTCCAAACATTAGTCTTTTCCCAGTGTAATTTAGCTAATTGTAATCTGGCTTTTTTGTTGATTCTGGCTTGTTGATTTTCTCATGTTGTCACACAAGGAAGCAGTGTGTTTGAGGTTTTCCTTCAATACTACTCTACAGTTGTGCCTCCAATTAACTCAAATGTTGTCAATTAGCCAATCAGAAACCTCCAAAACCTTGACACCATCATCTGAGCTTTTTCAGAGGCAGAATAATCTTATTGTATGTAAACTTGACTTTCAAGAGAAGTTAGAACAATTTCTCAAAAAAAATCTCTCTCATTATTCTGCTGTTAAGCACAACAGAAACTAATGTGATCATCCTAACTTACCTAAAAGAGGAAAAGTTTAGTCACATTAACATCTGACTTTATTTTAAATGGTGATGTGCCTTTATACAGCGTATGGAAACTTCTGGTTTCAACTGTATACTGTAAAATTGCACAGCCCTAAATAAGAGTCAAGCTTTAAATAGAAACATTGTCACTTTTTATTGAAAGAAAAAGGAAACTATCGAAGCCTTTTGAGCGAGATGCTAATGGTCTAATCCGATTCAATGATCTATGCTAAGCTAAGCTAAACTGCTCCTGTCAGACTCTGAAATCAGCTGAATCGAGAAAAAAAAAATTGGTCAAACTCAACTCTTTAAGTCTGAGAGCTATAAAATTAGCCTTTGAGTGTTTCTTTAAGATGATGTTCTGATTACTCTATTGTAATTGTTATTTTCAATCATGCAGAGGATGATGTCTTGACTTTTTCCAAACAGAGACCTGATCTAAGTTCAGTCTTTGTCAGAGCAGTTTATCTGTGATCGTCCGCAAACCATCGGCGTTTCTCAAAGAGTTTCCCCTCTCGTAGTCCTCGAGGGATCGCTCTAATTAGAGGATAAATAAACCGGTTGTGATCTGGCATATGTTCTCCTGAGCGAACGCTTTCTGAACTCCCACTGCGACTCGAAGACTTTCCACAACACTCGCGCGCAGTGATGCACATGCAGAGACCAGCCGAACATTCGGGAACTCAAGCAGCATATAAATGAGCAAGCATATTCTGCCCATATGTAGGCCTGTCACCATATCTAGATTTATGTCAAACGATATATTGCAAAATAAAATAAATACTTTTATACATTGATTTTAGTTAAATTAACTGATGTTAACTAATCAGACTTTCTCCAGAAGAAAAAGCATTATAGGAAATACTGTGAAAAATTCCTTGCTGTTAAACATTATTTGGGAAATATTTGATTAAGAAAAAATATTCACAGGAGGGCGTATAATTCTGACTTTAACCGTATATAGATGTATACCATTCTCTGTAAACCTTAAAGATGGTTGTGCTTGAAAATCCCAGTAGATCAGCAGTTTCTGAAATACTCAGACCAGCCCGTCTGGCACCAACAACCATGCCACGTTCAAAGTCACTTAAATCCCCTTTCTTCCCCATTCTGATGCTCACTTTGAACTGCAGCAGATCGTCTTGACCATGTCTACATGCCTAAATGCATTGAGCTGCTGCCATGTGATTGGCTGATTAGACATTTGAGTTAACGAGCAGTTGGACTGGTGTACCTAATAAAGTGGCCAGTGAGTATGTGTATATATATATATATATATATAAAAAAAATAAAAAAAATCAAGAACTAGCAGATCTACAAATCCAACAGTGACAATATGAAATCAGTTTCTTCCATCCCTCACTTCACTTTTCTTTCCTACTTCCTCTCCCTCGCTTCTCTTTCCTGTCAGTCACGGGTTCAGTCGGCGGTCAGAAACGCTCTCGATTTAATTTCCTCCGGCAGTCGCTCTGCGCTTCAGCTAAATGATGAGAGTCGGATTCACAGCTCCCGCTTCATCCTCTTATATTCATTTCACACACACGCAGATATTTAATAACTTAATATATCATGATAATAAACATACAAAATATCAATTTATACCATGAACATGATGAATAATTAGTTATTTAAACAGTGTTTAGGCCTGTCACAATGTCAGTTTTTTGTTGTAGGATATATTTCACCAAAATATATTGCGATAATTGATATTACTGTCATTTTAAGAACACATCATATTTTATTCTTAAGAATATTTCGTTTTAATGATTTAACCCTCCTGTTACCCTTAAATCTGCTAACACCTTTTATCCACTGGGGTCAATTTGACCTCAGCAATTTGAAACCTCAAGAATAGGATTTTGTTTTGCCAAAAGTTCAGTGTCAGGTAATGGATGTCTTTGAGTACTGAACACCACTTTGAATTACATACCCCCATTCCCCACTCTCAGCCCCCCACTTCCTGTCCCTTATACATACAGATTAATACAGATTACCTATTGCCTTACTGTAGACAAGTTTACAAATCAGCATGAAAACTCACTGTTTCACCTATAACTAGAAAAGTATATATACAGGCAGTGCAGAATTATTAGGCAAATGAGTATTTTGAGCACATCATCCTCTTTATGCATGTTGTCTTACTCCAAGCTGTATAGACTCGAAAGCCTACTACCAATTAAGCATATTAGGTGATGTGCATCTCTGTAATGAGAAGGGGTGTGGTCTAATGACATCAACACCCTATATCAGGTGTGCATAATTATTAGGCAACTTCCTTTCCTTTGGCAAAATGGGTCAAAAGAAGGACTTGACAGGCTCCGAAAAGTCAAAAATAGTGAGATATCTTGCAGAGGGATGCAGCACTCTTAAAATTGCCAAGCTTCTGAAGCGTGATCATCCAACAATCAAGCGTTTCATTCAAAATAGTCAACAGGGTCGCAAGAAGCGTCTGGAAAAACCAAGGCGCAAAATAAACTGCCCATGAACTGAGAAAAGTCAAGCGTGCAGCTGCCAAGATGCCACTTGCCACCAGTTTTGCCATATTTCAGAGCTGCAACATCACTGGAGTGCCCAAAAGCACAAGGTGTGCAATACTCGGAGACATGGCCAAGGTAAGAAAGGCTGAAAAACCACCACCACTGAACAAGACACACAAGCTGAAACGTCAAGACTGGGCCAAGAAATATCTCAAGACTGATTTTTCTAAGGTTTTATGGACTGATGAAATGAGAGTGAGTCTTGATGGGCCCGTGGCTGGATCGGTAAAGGGCAGAGAGCTCCAGTCCGACTCAGACGCCAGCAAGGTGGAGGTGGAGTACTGGTTTGGGCTGGTATCATCAAAGATGAGCTTGTGGGGCCTTTTCGGGTTAAGGATGGAGTCAAGCTCAACTCCCAGTCCTACTGCCAGTTACTGGAAGACACCTTCAAGCAGTGGTACAGGAAGAAGTCTGCATCCTTCAAGAAAAACATGATTTTCATGCAGGACAATGCTCCATCACACGCGTCCAAGTACTCCACAGCGTGGCTGGCAAGAAAGGGTCTAAAAGAAGAAAAACTAATGACATGGCCTCCTTGTTCACCTGACTAAACCCCACAGAGAACCTGTGGTCCATCATCAAATGTGAGATTTACAAGGAGTCCACCTCTCTGAACAGTGTCTGGGAGGCTGTGGTTGCTGCTGCACGCAATGTTGATGGTGAACAGATCAAAACACTGACAGAATCCATGGATGGCAGGCTTTTGAGTGTCCTTGCAAAGAAAGGTGGCTATATTGGTCACTGATTTGTTTTAGTTTTGTTTTTGAATGTCAGAAATGTATATTTGTGAATGTTGAGATGTTATATTGGTTTCACTGGTGAAAATAAATCATTGAAATGGGGATATATTTGTTTTTTGTTAAGTTGCCTAATAATTCTGCACAGTAATAGTCACCTGCACACACAGATATCCTCCTAAAATAGCTCAAACTAAAAACAAACTAAAAACTACTTCCACAAATATTCAGCTTTGATATTAATGAGTTTTTTGGGTTCATTGAGAACATGGTTGTTGTTCAATAATAAAATTAATCCTCAAAAATACAACTTGCCTAATAATTCTGCACTCCCTGTATATGCACATACGTTTAACACTGAATGGGGTCAAATTGACCCCAAGGATAATAGGGGGGTTAATAATCAGGCATTGGATGTGAACAGAATGTGAAAATGCATATCCTGAATAAATAATAATATTAATAAATATAAATGTAAACAAAATAGTGTAAAATAAATAGAACTAGAAAAACGTAACAGATCCCAGATGAAAATATACTACAGTGTGTTTAACCATACTGACACCGACTCCTCCAATAGAGATAGAGATGTTGCACAATCAGCTCAAATGTTGCTAGAATTGGTTTTTATGTATGGGTGATATATATTGCATCACCAAACATGATTGAGCTCATGTCCATGTGCTGTGTGATAAGTCTTTGTAATGATTATTGTGACAGGCCTAGTTGTGTTATCAACTTATCACAGCACCACATGTATAACTTAAAGGGCACCTATTATGCAAAAATCACTTTATAAGGGGTTTAAACCCAGTTGTGTGTCAGCAGTGTGTGAATATCTCCAGCCTCTAACGGTAAACATTAATTAATTGTATTGTTTATAATCAGACTTGATGAAAACAGTCTGCAGAAACACTTTGATTGACATTCTCCCTTTGTACGTGTCATCAGAGGGGGAAAGCCCCGCCCACTAGTCACCATCTCACCCTCATTAGCATAGGACGTTAGTCTTGTTTTTGAATCTGCCACTATGCTGTAGCTACATTTGTAGCTCCGCCCTCTTCTGAAAAGATCACAATCTCATTTGAATTTAAAGCGACAGTCACCAAAACGCCACAATTAGGATCAAAGCCTAAAAGGGTCAGTGTCAGAGAGTTATTAAACATTATCTGTGTGCTATTTTGAGCCACTCTAGAGACATCAGAGATGCATTTGACATCTTGTATAAGGTGCATAATAGGTCTCCTTTAAGGCTTGAAGAGACGCTGGTGTTTCTTTACTCGTCTCTCGCTCAGTGTTTGACCCAAATATCCAGATCTCTGATTACTCGAGTACTCGCTTGATTAATCTGTCAAGTACTCAGTGGAAAGCAACAGCAGGCACTAGTTAATTAAGCCTGCAGGTCAAAGCTGACCTCACTACAACTCCACTGTTTTCCGCTTTGCTGGATTAGAGGCTAATTGGTGTGAATGTCAGTCGTATGAAATTGCACTTTTATATGAGGGACTAAGCATGATTTAAGAGTTTTTTCCTCATAAACTGAACAAAAATTATTGTCAGTATTTTGGTTATTTCATGAGCATGTTTGTGCATTTGTAAAAAATCTTACTGATCATAAGTTCATAGGTACAGCTGAAGTCAGAATTATTAGCCCCCTTTGATTTTTTTTTCTTTTTTAAATATTTCCCAAATGATGTTTAACAGAGCAAGGAAATTTTCACAGTATGTCTGATAATATTTTTTCTTCTGGAGAAAGTCTTATTTGTTTTATTTCGGCTAGAATAAAAGCAGTTTTTAATTTTTTAAACACCATTTTAAGGTCAATATTATTAGCCCCTTTAAGCTATATTTGTTTCCCGATAGTCTACAGAACAAACCATCATTATACAATAACTTGCCTAATTCCCCTAACCTGCCTAGTTAACCTAATTAACCTAGTTAAGCCTTTAAATGTCACTTTAAGCTGCTTAAAAGTGTCTTGAAGAATATCTAGTCTAATATTATTTACTGTCATCATGGCAAAGAAAATAAATCAGTTATTAGAAATGAGTTATTAAAACTATTATGATTAGAAATGTGTTGAAAAAATCTGCTCTCTGTTAAACAGAAATTGGGGAAAAAAATAAACAGGGGGGCTAATAATTCAGGGTGGCTAATAATTCTGACTTCAACTGTATATTTAAGTCCAATAAAATTCTTTAGAAATACAAAACATTTAATAACAAACCTGTATTTAATTGAAATATATTAGTTTAGTTCATTATACAAACTTTGAGAGAAGCAACAGAGTGCTAAATAAACTTCACTGGGACGAGAGTAAATTATAAAAACAAAAAATGCAGAAGTGCAATTGAACAACATCATATAAATGAGTCCAAAATTAGTTACAAACAGTAATACAAAAAAAAATAACAAATTGTTATTTGATTTTGTTGATAAGTCATGCAAATATCTTTATTTTGCCACCTGACTCTGAATTTTGTGCATTTGAACTTTAAGGAATTAACATTAGGGCTGTGCACTATGGACAAAATAATAATTTTGTGATATTTTGAACGAATATTGCGATTTTATTTGCGATTTTTGGCAACTATTTTTCCTTTTTCAAACAAGCTGCATACATACCAGTGATGTGCGGATGGCGGTTATATCCGCGAGCGCTGCGGATAATCCGCGGGTCGGGCAGGTTGGGTAATAAAAAAATACATTATGATTAATTGCAGGTCGGTTGCGGGTGGATGTAGCGAGACATGGCAGTGGACCAGTGAAAAAGCAGAGCGTGGGCTTTGCAAAATGGGAAGATGAGACGCTCAAAATAATGGATGAAGTGCAAGAGTAGCCTACTGTTCAAAGTTTCAGTTAGAGGAGTCATCAGAGGAAAATCTGCTATCGTTCTGGGAGAAACAAGATCGCTTATTTCCACGACTGCAGCGCCTTGCGAGGAGAATCTTGTTCATTCCTACAAGCGGTGCGAGCGAACGCTCATTCAGTGCAGCTGGCCGTGTTTTGGAGGAGAGGCGGAATCGCCTGAATCCAGGCACAGTAGATGCTACTCTGTTTTTGCACAGTGCAAAGAAAAAGGCCAAGTAAACACAACATAGCTGCTGTTTAGGCTGAAGTGGCACCCTTCTTGTTATCTTGTTCCTGTATCTGTAAAAGCTAAAATGTCTTATTTTTATTTTTTGTGTCTATTTGAAAATGAAAAAAATGTTGTCTAAAGACAAACTTTTGTTTTTATAAATAAATGTTCATTTAAAAACATTTACGATTAACATATTATTTTACTATCAGAGATGCTCAGCTTAGCTCACTGAATCTGCTGTTAATATCCACGGTGACCTATTATCATGCCTAAAACAAAGAATTCAATTATTAAAGTGACGATTGGGTGTGGATATATATATATCAGATAAAACTATATGTGCGGGCGGGTGAATGATTAGTATGAAGCCACGGATTTGGGTGTCATGTCATTTCATTTACAAAACATTTCACAATAAAATAACATGCTATCAAGTTTAATAAATAAAACTGTAGTAAAATTGTCTTTAAAACTGACAACATAAAATAAGTTAAGATTAACTAACCTCAACTCTAGTTAAAAACATACTGTACACAGTAGGACCAACTGCTAGATGAACAAAACTGTAATAAATTGTCTTAAAAAATGAAAAAGATTAACTAACCTCAATTCCAGTCATAACAATAAATAATAACTAACGTAAATCAAAACCACCTATTCGGTTCTCCCGCTCAACTTCGTCATGCGCGGAGTGAGCTCTGATTGGTTAACTGTTCTCGCACTCAGCTTAGCTGTAATTGCCCGGTGTGCTGCGTCAGCGCTGATTGGGTAACATATTAAAATCATGCGCACAAGAATGTATTCTGAACAAAAATCTAAATAAATTAATAGATAAAATTGCAGCCTTACGCAGTTTAGAAATTGCATGTGCTTAAATCGCGATTCTTTTATCTTATTCTTATTTAATTGCACAGCCCTAATTAACATAATTAAAATGTATTTCCTTGTACACTTTAATAACTTCGCATAGTTTTTCAGTGATTAACTCCAAAGTTTGAGACTCTAAAATTGGCTTTTTTTTCTAAATATTCAAATTAATTTAATAATTTCGTTAATTTTTGCTTAAATTCATTTCTAGATTTAAAAAAAAATAGTGTGTATGGGTGTTTCCCAGTACTGGGCTGCGACTGGAAGGGCATCCGCTGCGTAAAACACAGCTGGAATAGTTGGCAGTTCATTCCGCTGTGGCGACCTCTAATATGAATGAATGAATGAATGTATATGCCAATAAGAGATAATAGCTTCATCATTACAGAATGACATTTCAATCTTCTCTGTAAACCCTGATCATTTTTGGATTGGCTCAGCAAAACAAAGAGGACTCCTTGTCAAGCAAAGAAAAATCAAACGTGAAAAGCACAGAATTCCCCTGTTATTGCCCTGCATTGAGTTATTCCTCAGCTCTGTTTGTGCCTGAACTCCTTCAAGGTCTTGATCTTGTCCAGATAAGATCCAGACGAGCTCTATCTCAACCTCGGTGCGGGAAGAAAAATAAACTATTTATCCCAGCTGCCGTGTCGACTACTAAGTGCACGGCATGTCAGCACATGACAGCTCGAGTTAACATTTAAATTGAGCTCGCTGGTTTAATGACAGCTCGCGGCCTCTCGCTGGTCAGCTTGAACTGATCCCAGTCCAGTCCTGCATACAAACACCAGCACACATACAGGAGAAAAAGGTCACTTTCAACACTTTAAAGGTGCTGTTTGTACATTTTTAACTCTCAGAAAGCATAAAAATATCATGTTTGCAGATATTTGAGAAACTTGCTGAACATAGGGCTGGACAATAATTCGATATCAATATATATCGCGATAGAATTTTTTTCAATAACGATGATATGATTTTTGAACCCATTTCCGATATTTCGATATAAATTTGCATATATATAAATAGATATATTATTATTTATATAAGATCTTATACATGTATCACTTGTCACTGAATGACGTTCAGTGCTCAGCCGTCAGAAAGAGCGTGATCTGATCTCACTTACGTGATGACGAACAACACAGACACGCTGCCAGCGCTCAGCACAGCAGTTGGTTTAAGCTGCGCCGCAGAAAGTTTTAGCTACAAAATGAGTGCTCTGAATACAGATGCGAATGAACAAGCTTCCACAAGTAAGAATGCAGACGAAATAGTTGATAAGAAAGGAAAGACTAATGCAGTGGTGTGGAAGTGGTTCAGTTCAGTAAAGTTAGCAACAGATTCGCAGATTCGTCTTTTCCAGATCAATAACTCATGACCGAAACATTGTTCCTACACAAATAGCACATTTTTTCAACTGTCGTAATGTATACAACCACCTACAACCTTATTTTCCTAAAAATGAGCTTTCCTACGCGCTGGACGCATTATATTGATCTCTATGCGCAGGCGGCAAAGAGGCCGATCCTTAGGGACCGTCTACAAAGAGCAAAACGCAAAAACCAATACTACAAAAGCTGTCAATAACTTCCCTCTAACTCATTATACTGCCATCAAACTCAGATCACACGTCACTGCTGTCCTGCTGGTTAGACTACAACACTTATTTTTCTAAAAAACTATTTTGCATATTTGTTATGAATTTTTATTATGAAAAATATTCAATAATTGTACTGTAAATTACTGTACTCTCACCAAATTCAGTTCACACATCACTGCTGTCCTGCTGGTTATACTACAAAACTTATTTTTCTAAAAAACTATTTTGCATATTTTTTATGAATTTTTGAGCTTTATTTATTTGATAGTTTATTTCACATTTCTTGTTTGTATAGGCTAAACACAAATAAAAAGTGAACAAATTTTTTTGTACTGTTTTTATTTTAAAAAAAAGTTATAAGAGTCTGGAGGTATTATCGACTTTGCAAATTCACTTTGCAGACATTTGTAGGTACAGACATCCATTGTGTGCGTTCTTGGGAGTTTTTCCTTTCTTTTTAATATTGTCCATATCGATATCGGAATTATATCGTATCGACCGAAATAAAAAAATATATCGTGATATAAATTTTTGCCATATCGTCCAGCCCTAGCTGAACATATTTGTTCATCTGATAAACAATGCTGAAATCAGTTATTCTGCTTTTAGAATGCGCGTTCCATTTCGGAATGTCTGTCTTTGCTTTGATCTCTATAACCAGCCCACTGCCAGTGTAGCCAATTATATTTCAGCACCACAGCTTGCCTTGGTGGAAAACTGCACATTTAATTTCAGTCATAAGGGCTCTCAATGGATGCAAGAATATGCGACCTCCATATATACAGTAGCAGCCACCGAAATAA
Source organism: Danio kyathit (assembly GCA_903798195.1). NCBI lineage: Eukaryota > Metazoa > Chordata > Actinopteri > Cypriniformes > Danionidae > Danio > Danio kyathit. Next base: position 2,094,850 of record LR812543.1, read on the forward strand.
AATTCGCAGTATTGAAAGTACACAAAGTAGCATTTAATTGGTCCCAAAACCAAGCAGGCCAGTGACGACAGTGGAGGAACAAACTTCTCCAACTGACGAAGTGAAGAAAAAAAAACATATTTATAATATATATATTTTATATAAAATATATTAAAAAAATAAATAAATATATATATATATATATATATATATATATATATATATATATATATATATATATATATATATATATATATATATATATATATACATACAGTTAAAGTCAGAATTATTTTTTCCTTTTTAAATAATATTTCCCAAATTATGTTTAACAGATTTTTCACAGTTTGTCTGATAATATTTTTTCTTCTGGAGAAAGTCTTATTTGTTTTATTTTAGCTAGAATAAAAACAGTTTAAAATTTTTTAAACACCATTTTAAGGTCAATATTATTAGCTCCTTTAAGCTATATTTTTTCTCTCAATAGTCTCCAGAACAAACCATCATTATACAATAACTTGCCTAATTCCCCTAACCTGCCTAGTTACCCTAATTAACCTAGTTAAGCCTTTAAATGTCACTTTAAGCTGTATAGAAGTGTCCTGAAGAATATCTAGTCTAATATTATTTACTGTCATCATGACAAAGAGAAAATAAATCAGTGATTACAGATGAGTTATTAAAACTATTATGATTACAAATGTGTTGAAAACAAGCTTCTCTCTGTTAAACAGAAATGGGGCAAAAAATAAACAGGGGGGAATTCTGACTTCAACTGTATATCTGATCTAGCAACAAAAAAAACACTCCAATATTTTGAATTTGGACTGCAATACCTAGTTCAAATATTTACTACACTCATGGACAATTCAAGCTTGTCTGGAGAGAATGTTTGACAGAACCAAAAACAGAACAAATTAATGTTCACAAGTCTGTTAATGTTTGTGCAGATAACATTCAGCAGTTTTATTAAAGAATTCAGTAGGCATACAGTAGGTAAAGGGGTTGTCACGATACTGGAATTTGGTACCAATCGGTACTGAAATTTTTAAAAAGTCCATTTCCCCGCTAACATTTGAGCACTGTTGAGCGCGTTCTTAAAGAGCGCTGATTGGCCATGGTGTTCACGTGCTCAACAGAAATGACTGTGATTGGCCGTGAAGGTCATCAGTTCACCAAACTCACCGCTGTTTACTGAGTGTAACAACACATTAGGCATTGGCCAGTTTAAGATTCTGACGGTATGATTAGGGATAAAACGATTAACCAGTTTCACTATTAACTATTATTAGTAATTTCCAATCGAGGGATGTGCACGGGACGCAACGCGCTCACGCTTTTCAGGCGCACTAGTTGAGATGGGGGCTTTTGTGACCGCAAAAACTGCAAACAGCTGAAGATTGAGGAAGCAGCAATGAAAAGTACACAAGTTGGCAAACCCATTTAAAGTTAGAAACATTGGCGCCGATGAGAGGATCATGCGGTGAATGTTGATCCCCCAGCCGATTTATAATATTTTGGAGCTGTAAACATGTCAGGCTAAACAATTCAAATGAATCATTGACTTCTGCTGTCTTTGTTAGTTTCAAAAACACAGATTTCTTTACATTTAAAACCGCATCTTTGGATATTTAGATTTTCTGCTGGAGATACTGTTGTCCTTAAAAACAACAAAAAAATGTCAATATAAAAATCTTACACATACCTTAGGAACAGTATTACAGACAATGTTGACTTTTCCAAACTGCGATATACCTTGAAAACGGTTATCGTCCCATGCCTACCACAGATACAGGGACACTTTAAAATTTCAGTATCGATTGGTACCGAATTCCAGTATCGTGACAACCCTAGTAGGTAACGGATAATTTTACTAATTATTAGCAATTAAATTCCAGTTTTATTGATATTTAAATAAAAAACAGAACCTGATGACCAATTTACTGACAGTTTTTCATGTTTGATATATGATTAATTTACTTGCGGCAAAAAAATCTGTGTTATATTTTATTCAATATATATTCAGAGTAGTCCAATTAATGTAGTACATTTTTTTCTGTATAAAAGATGTACCAATTATTAAGCTTTAAAATGTTGAATTGGAAAAACAATGTAAAATAAATAATGTTAAAAGGTCAAATATTTCTAGCATAATCTACCCAAGTTGACGTGACAAAAGTGAACAATCAGACAAAACAAATGAGTGAAAATAATTAAAAATGACAAATCCATTAAGTAATTAAGAGTTTTAATCAATTAAAGAGACTTTAGAAAATAGCATCAATTAATTAGCACCTAAAACAATTAAATAAATTTAAATTAAAACACTCAAAATTTAAAAAGCAGTTTAATTATCTGAAACATGACATCTCCAAAATAAACACTTATAACTGTGATTAGAAATAGCTAGACTGCTATAATGCATTATTTTTAATTCAGACATAAATCCCCATCTCATCCATCTATTTCACAAATCCCAAATCTGTGTCCTTCACTATTACGAATTGTACATTCAGCCATCTCTCTCAGTTTTCCAGTGAAAAAGAAAAGCACACTGATCCTGCCGGCAGCACTGAGGTGTGAACGAGGATGAAAAGCAGAGAATCACAGCAGTTCCTGACATGTTTTGACATCTCATGAATACAAACGCATTCAAGTGTCGCACCGCTGGATCCTGACAAACACAAGCACACTGTTTACTAGCAAAACACACTGCGGCGTTCGCAGGTGCCAGGTGTTCATTTCACAGGATGATCGCTTCACGGGCAGCATTAACACATGAGTGAGAGACGCGGTGTTAGTTTAGTGATTATATATGCTTTTCACGGCCAACAGCTATTGGATTTGGAAACTATTTGGAAAGAACATTGAAATGCGGCTCTACTGTACATGCATTCCAGAATAAACTACACTATACAGTGCATCTGGAAAGTATTGACAGCACTTCACTTTTCCCACATTTTTTTATGTTACAGCCTTATTCCAAAATGGATTAAATTAATTTATTTCCTCAACATTCTACACACAATCCCCCATAATGACAATGTGAAGAAAGAGTTTTGGAAATTGTTGCAAATTTATTAAAAATAAAAAGCTAATAAATCACATGTACATCAGTGTTCACAGCCTTTAGCGTGAAGCTCTACATTGAGCTCAGGCGTACACCTGTCTATGTAAGGTCCCAGGGTTGACAGTGCATGTCAAAGCACAAACAAGCATGAAGACAAAGGAATTGTCTGTAGACCTCAGAGATAGGATTGTCTGGAGGCACAAGGCTGGGGAAGGTTACAGAAACATTTCTGCTGCTCTGAAAGTTCCAATGAGCACAGCGGCCTCCATCATCCATAAGTGGAAGATGGAGAACCACCAGGACTCTTCCTAGAGCTGGCCGGCCATCTAAGCTGAGTGATCAGGGGAGAAGGGCCTTAGTCAGGGAGGTGATCAGTAACCCGATGGTCACTCTGTCTGAGCTCCAGCGTTCTTCTGTGGAGAGAGGAGAACCTTACAGAAGGACAACCATCTGTGCAGCAATCCACCAATCAGGCCTGTATGGTAGAGTGGCCAGACGGAAGACACTCCCTGCCTGGAATCTGCCTAAAGGCATCTGAAGGACTCTCAGACCATCAGAAACTAAACTCTCTGCTCTGATGAGACTAAAACTGAACTCTTTGGAGTGAATGCCAGGCGTTACGTTTGGAGAAAAGCAGGCAGCGCTCATCACCAGGCTAATAGCATCCCTACAGTGAAGCATGGTGGTGGCAGCATCATGCTGTGGGGATGTGTTTCAGCAGCAGGAACTGGAAGACTAGTCAGGATAGAGGGAAAGATGAATGCAGCAATGTACAGAGACATCCTGAATGAAGACCTGCTTCAGAGTGCTCTTGACCTCAGACTGGGGCGACGCTTCATCTTCTAGCAGGACAATGACCCAAAGCACACCGCCAAAATATCAATGGAGCGGCTTCACGACAACTCAGTGAATGTCCTTGAGTGGCCCAGCCAGAGCCCAGACCTAAATCCTATTGAACATTTCTAGAGAGATCTGAAAATGGCTGTACACCGTCGCTTCCCATCCAACCTGATGGAGCTTGAGAGGTACTGCAAAGAGGAATGGGCAAAGATTCCCAAAGTCAGGTGAGCCGAGCTTGTGGCATCATATTCAGAAAGACTTGAGGCTGTAATCGCTGCTAAAGGAGCATCAACAAAGTGTTGAGCAAAGGCTGTGAACACTGATGTACATGTGATCTTTCAGGTGTTTATTTTTAATAAATCTGCAACAATTTTAAAAACTCTTTCTTCACATTGTCATTATGGGGGATTGTGTGTAGAATGTTGAGGAAATCAATCAATTTAATCCATTTTAGAATAAGGCTGTAACATAAACAAATGTGGGAAAAGTGAAGCGCTGTCAATACTCTCTGGATGCACTGTATTATAGTGTTGCTCTGTTTTTTTTTCACATTTGCGTGTTTCTCAGCAGCAGAAGTGGTCATCATTGGTAAACTCAGAGCGCAGTGAATGGGAGAGGACAACAAATCACGTTTTTACTGTCTTATTTGCTGAAATAATGAAAGAAAAATTCCAGGATGGAGTTATTAAGACTTTCAGAAAGAGAAAAACAACAGTGTGAGACTGATAACGGAAGCCAGAGGAGAGAATCATGGCAGATTTACTGTCCTGCTCCCATATACACTGCATTACACACACCTCACACAAGGGCTCATTTATTTTTTTGTAATTAGATGCAAAGATGATATAATACATATGTAAATACATATAAATATACACACTTAAAAACTATAATAATAATAATCAAAATATTAAAAACACCCAAAGATTTATGATGCTGATGACCGTTAAACACATTGTAACAGTCTTGTGAAAAGCGTCCATTGTCAGATTAACTATCACATTAAATTGTAGATGAAGCCACTTTCCTGATGCTTGCACTTCTCCTGTTCTTCGACTCAAACGGCACACTTTCACAGTGTTTACAGGCAGATTTTAACACATTAACAGCAGCACATCTGCCTGCAACTCAATATCAGCAACTGACGGAGGTACAATGAAAACAAACACGCAAATTAACACCATCTGCAAACGACAAGGAGCTCCGCTCGAAGACGAAACATTTCTGAGGACAAATTAAACACTTGTCAAGTGCCAAATGAGAATATAATTAGCTTTGGCCAACGCACATACTGAACTGAGGAGAGAGGATTTCAGTGATGATGATATGCTTGGGTTATTGTTTCGTGCGGTTAAATTTTATTAATATTTACCTCATATATTTGCATAATATTGATATAGTTCAATAATATTACACAAGCGTAATATAAGAGTGTTAAATACGAGTGTTGTTCTGACAAATAACAGCAAATGTGATTCATTTCACAGACAATTAAGTGTCCATTTTTCATTCACGCCATTGAAAATAGCTCCAAAGCCATAGCAGCATCTGTTTTAAACTATTTATTTGAGTCAGTGGTCGAACAATCCATTAAGATTAGCAAATTTTTCCAAATTAAATCATCACTTTTCAATAAATCGATTGAATAGGTTTACATGTGCACGAATAATGCAACTAATTTTAATAATCTGAGTAAGGGCTACAACATTTACATGCATGAGCAAAGCTATGTTAATACGATGATGGTTACTGCGATTATAAGCTTAATCACATTATTTATATCAATATATTGCATTTACATGAGGTAAAGTTTAATCGCAATATTGCCAAAATCTCATTATAAATCGTTATAAATGATCCATTTAAACTCAATGACTTAACGCATCACTATAAACAAGCACTTGTTGCCACCTACTGGTGGTTTGTGCCTTTTATTTATCCACAAAAGGCTACAAAAATATACACACCGCTAAATATCCTTTAATTACAGTTATTGAAACATTTTTCAATCAAATACTTGATTCATTCATTCTCTTTAGGGTAGTGGGTGGGGCTCTTTGCTCTCTGCCAGTCTCTGATTGGTGGAATTTATTGTAGAGCATTGTGTGTAATGTAGTTTCTCAACAACTTTAATTCCTGCAAACAGAAATGTTTAATAAAAGGAAACTGATTTACAACCTCCGAGCTAAAAGAGCTGTCTTTAATGGTTTATCTGTAATTGTTGGAAAAATTGAGTTTACTTCTTGAAATTGACTAATGCGCTATTTAGACAATGCCGTCACTGAAAAGCAATACCTAAAATCCAACAAAGCACAGGTAGCTGAAGAGACGGTGTAAATATATCCATGATATCACAGGTCAAACCCATTTATAACTGAACTATTGTGTGTATTAAAAGCATTGTGTGTTGAATAAAGCTAAAAAACTGGGAAAACACATTAATAATTTAACAACAAAAAACTAAACTACAGCTAAAAAAAATAAATAAAATAATCCTGAAACTTCAATATGACCGAATTTTAGTAAAAATCAATTAGTAAAAGTCTAAGTTAGGTGTAAGTTAGGTTTGTAGGGCAATACCAGAAAAAGAGTACAATAATAAAATGAAGGAGAAAATAATAAGACATGACAAGTCCATCTTCAAATGCCGTAAACAATAACAAATGTATTGGCTTAAGAATAATGTTGCCCCCCCCCCTAATATTTCTATATTTATATTTAAGTTTATTATATTTAAATTGCATTTTTACACTTTAAATGAATAAAGAAGTTTCCATAAATAAAGTACATTCACATTATACCAAATATTGAAAACACTGAGCTGCCAATCAGTCTTTGATTGTTTCACATAAAAAGTCAAATAACATCAGAATAATCCTTAGTTACTTACTTTATTAATCCTAATAAAATGTAAGTCTTCCAATAGTATCCAACACATAAAAACAAAACACACAGTCTGCATATTTAACCCATGTGTACTGTTCAAACTCTTTCCAAGAGGGAAAACCAGCAACAATCAAGAATGCATGATTATATGCTTCATGGCTTTGCAGTCAATAAATGTGTTTATAATGGAAGTCAATGAGGCAAAAACAGAACCAACATAACCAAAGGAGAGTCAACTTGCCCAGTGTATTGTTGAATTTCTGAACATTTTTAAAGCATTTCCCTAAATATCTGTCAAAATAAGATTTAATCACCAAAGACCATCCTATTTTCTGAAACACTGAAAAAATTGTGGAAAATTAAGACTCAAAAATTGTGGATGAAAACATCCCCAACAGCACACAAGGGTTAAATATTTAAAAACTACATAAATAAATGAGCTAAAACCCCCTAAAAAATGTGATAAGGCAAGTCAATTGGGCAAAAACAGCCCTGAACATAACCAAAGGGGACTCCATTTGTACAGAGTGTACAGTAGAATTTCAAAAAATTTTCAATGTATTTTCCCAAAATATGTGTTAAAATAAGATATTTATTTAAAAACTACACATTTAAATGAGCTAAAATCCACAAATAATGTGATTATAATGGAAGTCAATGGGGCAAAAACAGCCCTCAACATAGCCAAAAGGTAGTCAATTTGCCCAGAGTGTACGGTTGAAGCATTTTCCCAAAATATGCGTCAAAATAAGATTTATCACCAAAAAGCTTGGCATTTTCTGAAACACAGAGAAAGCTGTGTCCAAATTAAGACTCAAGATTAGCACACAAGGGTTAAATATTTAAAAACTACACATTTAAGCTGAATTCAACAAATAATGTGATTATAATGGAAGTCAATCGGGCAGAAACAAGCACGAACATAACTAAAGTAGAGTCAATTCTATTGTTGAATTTAACATTTAAAACATTTTCCAAAACCATGCGTCAAAAAAAATCATCACCAAAAATCATTGCAATTTCTGAAACACAAAGAAAGCTGTGTCCAAATTGAGACTTAAAACTGTGGATGAAATCATCCCCAACAGCACACATTAAATTAGCTAAAATTCCCAAATAATGTCATCATGGAAGTCAATGGGACAAAAACAGCCCCCAACATAACAAAAGGGGAGTCAATTTGCCCAGAGTGTACTGTTGAATTTAAATTAAACATTTTCAAAGAATTTTCCCCAAAATATGTGTCAAAATAAGATTTATCACAAAAAATCATTGCCAATAGAGACTAATAATGGGCAATTTAGGACTTAAAATCACCCCAAATAATGTGATTATAATGAAAGTCAATGGGGCAAAAACATCCACAAACAAAACAAAATGGTATCAATTTGCCCTAAGTGTATTGTTGAATTTCTGATAAAAATTCAAAGCATTTTCCCAAAATATGTCTGAAATAATATTTAATCACCAACAATTATTCCATTTTCTGAAACACAGAGTAAGTTGTGGCCAAATTAAGACTCAAAGCTGTAGAGGAAAACATCCCCAACAGCACACAAGGGTTAAATATTTAAAAACTACACACTTAAATAAGCTCAAATCCCCAAATAATGTGATTATAATGGAAGTCAATAAGCCATAAACAGCTCCCAACATAACCAAGATATATTAAATTTGCCCAGAGTGTATTGTTGAATTTAACATTTTCCAACCAAAATAAGTGTTAAAATAAGATTTAATCACCAAAAATCACTGCATTTGTTGAAAAGTGTGGCCAAATTAAGACTCAAAATTGTAGAGGAAAACATTCCAACAGCACACAAGGGTTAAATATTTAAAAGCTACACATGTAAATAAGCTAAAATACCCAAATAAAGTTATTATAATGTAAGTCAATGGGGCAAAAACAGCCCCCAACATACCCAAAGGATATTCAATTTATCCAGAGTGTACTGTTGAATTTTTAAACATTTTTCCAAAAATATGTCAAAATAAGATTTATCACCAAAAATCCTTCCAAATTAAGACTTAAAATCACCCCAGAGTGGACGGAAACATCCCCAGCAGAACACACAGGTTAAAAACTACACATTAAAATAAGCTAAAATCCCCAACAACCGCTAGAAATGAAAACGAAAACAAAAGGAGCAGCAAAAAAAGCGGCCTCCAGCAGCGAGTTGGCCATAACTCACTGCAGTTCAGGACAGTTACACGACTTTATGAGCGGTGTAAAATCCTGTACGGGAGTGTATGTAAGGACTCGTCATTCAACACGCTCTGAATCCACAGAGGAAAGCGTTCGTCTTTCACTGCGCTAGAATCCACTTGGGTTTCGGCCAAATGGCAGCATGATAACAAAATGTCAGAGCGGGCAGAGAGAGTGACTTAGCAGACGTTATCCTCAGCTCACCTCACCGCACTATAGGCAGGAATAGAAATCCCCAGCAAGACATTTATCTCCTGGAGGCTTTGTTGTGAATCAGGAGAACTCGGAGCGCAAACAGCACCTGATGCCAAAAAGGCTTCTGCTGGATACTGAGCATGAATCAAACCGGACGGAGAGCAGGTTATGCATCAAAACGCAGGACAGTCGAGCAGGACAGGCGTTTACACCAAAATCAATTACAAAAATTGGGTTAAATCATGTCAAACATGCATGGCCTCAAGAGATGTAGAGCTTCAGTCAAAGATATCAATGTTCAAATCATTTCTCAGTACCGGCCCAGCTCTAGCCTTAAGAACGGCATTGTTTCAATTCATTTTAAATAAGTAGTTTGAACAAGCAGCAAAAGTCATTGAGTGTAGTAATGCAATGAATTCACATCCGATGCAGGTCAAAGCAACAAAGAAAGCTTCTAAGATGAAAAACCTGTGTAAATCTTGAATAAAAGCAGGTTACAGCGCTCAGATTTCAGATGCTTTCAGCACACAAAGCCAGAAGCAATCCAGGGAAACTAGATAATACACCCTCCAGAGTCATGCATTACAGAGTTTTGGGGAATTAACATGAGAAAGCACAGAATATAAATCAGAGCAGCAGCACAGCGATCAATGCTTCAATGCACAATTCATAACGAAACCCATAAAGCCTAAAAACATGCTGTACAGTCAGGTACTTTCCAAATGCATTCATTTCTGGAAGCCAATTCTCATTTACAGAACTGCTTTTTGACAGCAATGAGTGAAAGGAACAAAGCCTTCAATTGAATAGAAAGTGTCCAGCATAATTGCACTTTTTCCTGAGCAAAAACATAATGACTATAATAGATTTATCCCATGACTGACAGAAGACACCCATTAAAACGCCATTCAGCGCAGCAATTTAAATAGCAAAATAAATGTAGTCCATTTATTATAATAACCTTTTCATGACACGTTAAAAGTCTCTATTATCACAATGCTGTGCCAAAACTCCTTCATTTTAAACACTCTGAATCACAACATTTGACATTACTTCACAAATGTCATTTAATATGCTTTCGTTTACATAAAATCAACTTTTTCTATTTAATTTGATTTGATTTTGATTTCATCTTTGACCAATACATGCAAACGTCAGATTTCCTGCACATGAATTGAAAGAAGATTATAATATATTAAAGTTTGTGCTAATAAATAGCCATTATTTTAATGTTTGCCATACAACATACTTAAGCACTTCTGAAGTCATTGCATTTGGGAACAGAGATGAGGTTCTCAAGGTGAATGCGTACCTTGCAGTGATGCGCGGATGGCGGTTAAATCCGCGGGCGCTGCGGATAATCCGAGGATCGCGCGGGTCGGGTAATAAAAAAAAATACATTATGATTAATTGCGGGTGGGTCGCGGGTGGATGTAGCGGGTCATAGCAGTTGACCAGCAAAAAAGCAGAGAGTGGAGTTCGCAGAATGTGAAGATGAGAGACGCCCAAAATAATGGATGAAGTGCAAGAGTACTGTGCTAACTTCAGTTAGAGGAGTCATCAGAGGGAAATCTGCTATCATTCTGGGAGAAACAAGATCGCTTATTTACACGACTGCAGCGCCTTGCAAGGAGAAGCTTGTGCATTCCTGCAACAAGCGGTTCCCGCGAGCGCTCATTTAGTGCAGCTGCCGTGTTTTGGAGGCGAGGCGGAATCGCCCGAATCCAGGCACAGTAGATGCTATTCTGTTTTTGCACAGTGTTAAGAAAAGGGCCAAGTACACACAACATAGCTGCTGTTTAGGCTGAAGGGACGCCGTTTTTGTTCTCTTTTTCCTGTATATGTAAAAGCTAAATCTGCTGTTAATAACGAACGATCCACTGTGACCTAAGTTGCAGGAGAGGGGAAATAGCGTGTTGCCTGCTTTTACAGGAGTTGTAGTCCATAGCGAGCGGGGCATTGTGGGTAGTGTAGTTCGACACGCATGCTGTGTGACGTGAGCTCTCGCTGTGTGCTGTGCGTGCGGTGAATTAGAGGGAGAAAGTTTTATCTGGTTTTGTTTTATGTTTACTTCAGTAATTCCACCCGGGAGCTGTTTTGCACTGTGAACCTGAAAACTCTGAAATAAGTAAAAGAAGGGCATGCATCGAGTACTTTTGTCCGTCTCATCATTTGCTCGAGCATAAATTAACGAACGGTTACTCTGCCGCCGGACATTGCGGAGAAAGTTACACCTATCATCATGCTTAAAGGGCCATGAAACCCCCCTGTCTCAGCAGGGTGTTTTCACTCCTCTGTTTTGAAAAAAGTCAGGAAAGTTGGGCGTGTCCAGCTCTGGGAGTGTGGGAGTGTCGGGGGAGGGAAAGAGGGTAGGTTTTGCATAGAAGGGAGTTTCCATTTGGCCATGTGCTGATCACAGGCAAAAGAAACACAGAGACTTTAATACCGCATGGCGAATGGGAGAAAAAAAAATCCTCCGCATTTCTCTGTAACTTATGTACTCGGTAGGTAGCGTCAGAAAGCCGTGTGTGTATAGACTATCCTGTCACAAAATGCGGCGAAAATCCTGCACGACGAGAATAGTTTGTGTTTACATGTTTACACTCGGAGAGCAGCATTAGCGGATCTTTCAGTCTATAATATTGTACTGTAATATTGCAGTGATATTAACATACTGTAAACTTAGTAACTAAATAATTTTGACTGAGGTATGTCTTTAAAAACTAATAAAGCACTGCTGAAAATACGACAAACTTTGCAATCTGGGTTAAACAAAGAACACTGCACACACTTACCTAATCTGTAGCGACAGGACAATCAAACTGGAGTGGTGTCTTTTTATTAAAAGGAGACGAGCGGCAAATCCGGATTTCACCATTTCCAGATGAGAAAAACTCTCGGGTAAAAATGTTCCTTACAAACGCGTTTCTGTCGCGTGTCGCGTGCACTATAATCCACACGTGAGTCCAGCAGCTCTCTCATAGAGGGAAAATGAAAACAAAACCTTGTTGCAGCACACCGACGACCCGTGTCTCCAAATTCTTGTTCTTTCACTTGTTTTAGCAACACAACGTAGCGTCTCTCTGCCGTCTATACAGCGTAAACAGTCTCCGGAGCTATCATGCATATTAATGAAGTTTCGCGTCATACACAATAGAGCGCGCTGATTGGTTTGAAGCACGTCTTTCTCATGAATTAATGCCGCACACTCAAATGCGTCAGAACGTCCTCAAAAAGACAGACAGCCACTCTCCAGGCTGGATTTACACCTAAGTATCTCATGGCCGTGACGCAGCTTCAAAAATTCGTTTCAAACCGGAAGAACGAATTTGCTCAAAATAACGCAAAAACAACCAATTTTCACTTTTTAGTGCAATATATGTGTCCTAATAGTGTTTATAGCAGCGTGGGACACAGATATGACTGTCAACAGCTCAAAACATGTGTTTTGGTGTTTCGTGACCCTTTAAAACAAAGAATTAGAATTATTAAAGTGGCGATCGGGTGCGGGTCGGGTGCGGATATATATATCAGATGAAATAATATGTGCGGGCGGGTGGCGGGTGGATGATTAGAATGAAGGAGCGGATTCGGGTGACATTTGAGCTCATCTCTTGTACCTTGGCTCTAAGTGTCAAACAACAAAAAATAAGGTCAAGAATCTTGGTGTGATTCTGGAGTCAGATATAGGTTTCAGTAGTCATGTCAAAGCAGTAAACTAGCATACTATAATCTCAAAAACATTGCAAGTATTAGATGCTTTGTTTCCAGGGAGAAACTTGTTCATGCTTTTATCAGCAGCAGGGTGGATTACTGTAAAGGACTCCTCACTGGCCTTCCCTAAAAAGATAGTCAGACAGTTGCAGCTCATCCAGAACGCTGCTGTCAGGATTCTGACCAGAACCAGAAAATCAGAGCACATCACACTATTATACAGCATAAAGAGCAGGATAACATTTAAACGACTAAGATTGTATTTGACAGAACAAAAAATAAGTCGTATAATTGGGAGCATAACTAAATTTTGGGGTTAAACATCCCATTAAAGTATGCTTGAAATCAAAATGTACAATTTTTATTTTGCTAGCGTTCATTGATATTCTTAAGGTGAATAATGAATGAGTTTGTTTTGGTAATCTTCAATCAAAATCTGAGCATTTGCTTTGACGTTTGGAGTGGCGGTCCCTCTGTTGACGTCAACCTGAGGGTTTTCACAGCAACTGCTTAATAATACCCACTAGGGCTGCACAATGTATCGCAATATGCAAATCTGCATTAGTCATATCGGAGAATCTCAAGAGATTTCCAGTTAATTTAAACCATTTGGACACACGACATTATACAGTTTTCTGCTTTAACAATTAGATTAGACTTGATGAATTGGGTTTATATATTTATACAATGAAGACACTGTTTGTACATTTGATTATTGAATTTCTATATCTTAATACTCCACCGAAAGCCACAGTGTTGTGTATTTGATTGTTATTTTTGTTCTACTGTTTTCATTTGTGCTTTAAATGATATTATTTTGTGTATTTTTGTATAATTCTGTATATTTTATGCAGATGCACTCCCCAACAAAATCATCACAATCAATGTAAAACTGTGATTTTTTCCCCTAAATAGACATCTTGTGTAGTTATATCCATATTGCAGAAAAATTAAATATCACAATTTCTGTTTTTTCCAATATCCTGCATCCCTAATACCCACTAAAAGGGCTGCACCATATTGGAAAAAACTCATATTGCGATATTTTGTTTCTGTGATAAATTTTCACGAGATCGTTGAATAGCTCTGTTTAGTGGTTTTAACAGTATTCTATTACAGAAATTAAATATTCACAAAGCAAAAAATGCTTTTCTTACTTTGCATTTAGGGCTGCAACTAACAATTATTTTAGTAATCAATTAATCTGTTGATTATTTTTTCGATTAATCGATCAATCAGATAAAAAAAAGAAAAGTATAATAATAATAAAATATTAATAATATAATAATAATAAAATTTTAAAAACTAAATTAGTAGTTTTGTCCTGTCTGAGCGGCGCATCTGGTGTGCGACCACCTAAAATGTATTGTTTTACTAGTACGTGTGTGTATTTACGTGTCTAAAACATAAAATAAGCATGAGGTGGTTAAAACACTGCATAACTGTGATAATATCTTTAATATCTGATAACGTCTTTCTCTGGTTCAGAGCCAGCCAACGCGCCAAAGCTCAGTTTGAATTGCTCACGTCATGCTTGTCAAGCTGGATAACAAGTAAACACCAGCAACAGCGACATTACGTTCCTCACGGAACAACATCACCTTTGCATATTTGGCCGTTAACACACATTTTTGTTTATTTAGTGTGATATGCTCCCACTCCTTGGATGACTAGGGTTGCACAGATTTCTCTGCCTTTGCCATGTATCTTTTCACTAATGTCATCTCTGCTCGTTTTTTTTTTTCTCGGTCATATCTATGAGGTGCCGATTTTTGCTGGCATCAGTGCACGACAGAGGCAGAATGCGTTTTTTTAAATAAAAATAAAAAAAAAACAGAAAGTTTTTTTAATAATCAAACGTCTCCGCTTCGAACGACAGAACAAATTGATTACGAAATTCATTGCCAACGCTTTTAGTAATTGATTTTAATCGATTCGTTGTTGCAGCCCTATTTGCATTGCCTCATTTCTAGTCCAAAATTCTTAGATCAAGTAAAATCGTTTTGTTTTAAACTTCAGATAAAATAAGGCAAAATGAAGAGTCTTTCCTTTAAACCAGGGGTTCCCAAACTTTTCAGCCCGCGACCCCCAAAGTAACAATGCCAGTGACTCGTGACCTCCAATATCCTCTGAGGTTGTTATAAATACAGAAACCTTGCATGCAATGGCGCACAGACCAATAGGCCCAAGTCTATTCTTTGTTTAATTTTTTTATGTAAGTCAGTGCTGTAAATGTGCCAGAAAGTTTAACCTGGTGTTATAAAATCAATCTGCTACATCTGATGCTATTGCGGTGTCTTTATTATAATGTAATTACCCCAGGGGTCGCAATCCAATAGAACTAGTAACTATAAGCTACTATAGTAACTATATAGTATACAGTAACTATAAATGACTATTTTTCTCTTCAGTAGGTTATGGATAAAATATGGTAATTCTTATGGTTTAATAAAAATAAATAGATTTTTGGAAATCACCAGGCGACCCCCCTTCATTGTCCCACGACCCCTCGGGGGTCCCGACCCCCACTTTGAGAACCACTGCTTTAAACAAGCTGAATTATCTGCCAGGATAGTTAAATAATCTTGTTTTCTTTTTGAAATGCAGATATTTGGACTAGACACAAAGACAAACTTATTTTGTTGCATAAATTTCATATAAATACAGTGATTAAATACAGTTCTTTAGCTCCTGGTCCAGACTTAACCTTGCATATCTTTGTGACTATTGCGCACATTGCTTTATTGATGCTGAAACCATATACTGTGCAGTCCTACCCACTATTTCCATTTAGTTTACTATGAAGGAACGATGCACAAATAGAAAGCCCCGGCCCCTACTCAATATTCCATTTCAGTTGGGCGTTCATCAACATACTGAAATAAAAGACTTGGCAACTTTTGCTTCACGCAGACTTTAGGATGATTTAGAGTTTTGCAGCAGAACATTGCAGCATTATTTGGCAGTGCACTATTATAATCTGGCAGAAACTTTTGTTTAGGAATTATTGGAAAGCGACGCTGCCAAATGTCAAGAGACAGTCATTAGCATGAACTGAACTTGATGATGTTACATTAGTCGTAATGACTCGATGTCTTTGAACCTGCGGAAAAGCACCTCAGACTACTCAATCCACGCTAAGAGTGCTGGCAGACGCTGAATTATTAATGAACAGTGTACATTTTCATGGCTTTGGTGTGTGTGTGTCATTACTGGAGCAAATGTCAACGCTGCTTGATGTTGTTGAGGAAGACGTCTGCTTTTTCCACCATGATTTTGAGAGAACTTGTGCGGTTTAAGGGCAGGAATGAGGAAAGACACTCGAGGGATGATTCTGCCCTTCAGCAAACTAAACAGGACACAATAATTACTGCGGTAGGAAGACAAACTGACACGAAAACAAATCAAGCTGCTGTTTTTTCCCTGATAAATGACCCGCGCTCAACCAAACTCCAGTTTTCGATCCGCCTGTGTGCGTTTCCTGTTCACCCAAAGACAACTCATCATGTACTCCAACAAAACACACTTTCTTTTTGTTGAGTAAAATAGCAGCTGCTCTTTCGAATAAAGTCAGGTTTATGAATTAAAAATTCCAGTCATTACATCCATTTCTCCAATACCTCATAAATGATTAAAGACAGACATACTGTGAGTTACAAGACTGTTATTCAATGCTATTTGAGTCTGTTTTTATATTATTATTATTGACATATCCCCAAAGTTATTCATACCCCTGGCAAATTCTGACTTCTGAACGTTTTAGTTCAAATATAAATAAAAGTGGAGAAATATTAAATAATAAAAGTCAGAATTTGCCTGGGGTACAAATAATTTCAGGCTTTACTGTATATTATAATATGTTAATATATCTATAAGACTTCAATATTTATAAACAACCATGTTTAAAGCTGCATTCACACTACAAGCTACTCGCAGTAGCAAATCGACAAACAACCGTTCAATTCAACGGGGAGTGAGTGACTTCCAACGACCTCCATCTACGCGAGCAACAGCAACCGTTGGCGACAATGTGGGCGTGTCAAGCGACACGATAAAGTTGAGCATCCTTCAACTTCATGCAAATGAAAAGCAACTTTCTTAAGCGACAGTCAAAATCGACCCACGTTTGCAGGAGATAAATAGCTGTGATGACAAAGAACACACTTTTTTTCTTGATCATCTTTGTAATTAAGCATTTTATATACTGATTCAACTCATATTTAGTGTTTTCTCCGAACAATGTTTACTTTCAGCTGCATGTAAACTCTTTCGCTCTCTGTGAACATCACCAAAAACGTTACCCAAGCAACATCAAGGCAGAAATGACCACTAAAGCCTCATTCAGACTACGAATGACTTGAAGCGACAAAGCAACCGTTTATTTTAACAGAGTGAGCGACCTCTGTCCGTCTAAGCGAGTGACAGCAACCGTTGGCGACAATGTGGGCGTGTCAAGCGACATGACAAAGTTGAGAATCCTTCAACTTTATAC
Source organism: Danio kyathit (assembly GCA_903798195.1). NCBI lineage: Eukaryota > Metazoa > Chordata > Actinopteri > Cypriniformes > Danionidae > Danio > Danio kyathit. The sequence continues at coordinate 2,112,232 of LR812543.1, forward strand.
AAATGAAGAGCAACTTTCTTAAGGCCGATTTATACTTCTGCGTCAAGCGCACGCGCATGCTACGGCGCAGCATACGCCTGGACGCATAGCCCCTCGCCGTGGCCGTCGTTGACGCGCACCTCTCAAAAAATGTAACGCGTACGCGTAGCGCAAGCTCTGTGATTGGTCGGCTTGGTAGCGCTGACGAGCGTGGGCGGAGGTGAGAGCCGCGCGCCCGATGCAGCGAGTGTTTACAAGTGTGGAGTCCCGTGAAGGAGCTTCGGATGGAGACTGTTGTTTTGTGTTTACCTTATGATTAAAGTTGTTGCACGTCCGCCGGTTTCCGCCTCAAAATGAGCGAGTTTGAGCCACTTGTACATTAAGAAAGCGTTTAGAAAAAACAAAAAAAACAGCGAAGAAACTCGACACAGAGAAACATAAACACCTACTGCCAGCTCGCGTTTCTGAAGTGTTATTGCAGAGAAACAGAAACAGCGCGCAGAAGTATAAATGCACGGCTACGTGCGAGGCTTGCGCCATGGGTCACGCCGATCACTTGACGCAGAAGTATAAACCAGGCTTTAAGCGACAGCCAAAAGTGACCCATGTTTGCAGGAGATAAATAGCCGTAATGACACAGAACACACTTTTTTTCTTGATCATCTTTGTAATTAAGTGTTTTATATACCGATTCAATTCATATCTAGTGTTTTCTCTGAACAATGTTTACCTTTAGCTGCATGTAAACTCGTTTGCTCTTTGTGAATATCACCATAAATGTTAGCTAAGCAACCTCAAGGTTGGAATGACCACTAAAGCCTCATTCAGACTACGAGTGACTCACAGCGACAAGCGACCATTCATTTCAACAAATTGAGCGACTTCTGGTGACCTCCGTTCGTCTCCATTGGTGACAATTGTAGGCGTGTCGAGCGTCACGACAAAGTTGAGAATCCGTCAACTTTATGCAAATGAAGAGCAACTTTCTTGAGCAACAGCCAATAGGAGCATCAGTAGAGCTAACATGATCCTCTCTCAGCTCCTGCAGAGGCCGGCTGTATTCTCCGTGCTGTAGATCTACACAGACATGTGTTTGCAGGAGATAAATAGCCGCAATGACAGAGAACACACTTTTTTCTTGACCATCTTTGTAATTAAGCGTTTTACGTATTGACTCCACTCATATTTACTGTTTTCTCTGAAAAATGTTTACTTTCAGCAGCACGCAAACTCATTCGCTCTCTCTGAATATCACCAAAAATATTACCCAAGCCATAACGAAAGTTAAGCCAGACAAAGTCGCTGCTAGCATGAATAAGACATGAGTTTACCTTTTAAAATGCCATTTTATGATTGAGTGATTCTACTGCACATAATAATACATAGCCAGTCTTGCTCACTGGGTTTGCGCATATCTTGCCTGCATCCGTACTCGATGTCTACCAGTGGCGTAATTATTGGTCATATGATCAGGGTTGGAGGCGACGACGCAGTGGCGCATTAGGTAGTGCTGTCGCCTCAAAGCAAGAGCCTTGGCTGGGTCAGTTGGCGTTTCTGTGTGGAGTTTGCATGTTCTCCCCGCGTTCGCATGGGTTTTCTTCCGGGTGCTCCGGTTTCCCCCACAGTCCAAAGACATGCGGTACAGGTGAATTGGGTAGGCTAAATTGTCCATAGTGTATGAGTGTGAATGAGTGTGTGGATGTTTCCCAGAGATGGGTTGCGGCTGGAAGGGCATCCGCTGCGTAAAAAGTGCTGGATAAGTTGGCGGTTCATTCCGCTGTGGCGACCCTTAGATTAATAAAGGGACTAAGCCAACAAGAAAATGAATGAATGATGAGGGCTTGACGAATTAGGAAACAATACACGATCATCTAAAAGTCCAATCAGAGAGTGATTGTGGATAGCCACGCCTTCATTTACAAAAGTTAGCATTTTAGCGTGTCTATACCAAATCACAACACCTGTTTTCAAACTAAAACACTCAGTTTTCGAGGGTTGAAGATGTCAGAGTAGTGCGGAGGCCAGGTGTAAAATTAACGATGTATACATTTTAAAATGAAAACGCACTAAAATTACTAAATAAATTAATATTGTAAAATCAGGGAACTCCAATATGCAAAATGTGCATCGCTGCACAGTAATGTACTACAAAAAAATGAAACATTCGCTTAACATTTCTGAAAAAAATTGCGTACAAATGTCAACAGTCAAAACGATGATCCACAAAAGCGATTAAAATTTCTGCATACCTCATGCTAGGCTATTAGGTAGCACTGTGACTGACATCTGCTTACATGCACTCCTGTAGTCTTGCGTTGTTAGAATTCCCTACCGTTTTTAATCTGTACTACTATCAAATTGATTTAGTTAATAATGTTTGTTAAAAGTTAATACTATTATTAATTAAAAATAAAACAGCATTCAACCTTCGATAAGACACTGTAGCTATGTTTCCAACCAAAAATGCGAATTAACTGTATGTGGAAAACTGGATAATCACATAAAAAGACATGTGAATAAAGCCGCGTTTCCATCCAACAAGTCAAAATCGTCACTTCCTGACTAACTGGCGCCAAATACCAACAGTAAAAACGAAATTTGCTAAGTCAATCTTTTTTTCATTTAATACATGACTTGTGCCTCAGGAGGCAATCCTGACTAGCAGTGAACGCGTGGTGGCGTTTGAAGGCGTGAGACGTGGAGCACAGATGCTCTTGATTCTGGAGGTCATTAATAATATAATAACACTAATACTGAAACGGTTCAGGCGTTTTAGAATGACCAAAACAACATTTCAGATGTTTTACAGTGTGCTCAGCCTGCTGGTTTGTCTATTTGCACACATTATCATCATCACATGATCTCTTAAAACAAAATCACATGACCTTTTTTAAAGCACACACTGGAATTTGTGCGATAAAAGCGTTTCCATCATAGTTTAAGCGCATCTTCTCTTAACGAATAAAAAGTTTATCCTACTCACTTATGAGCATATGTTTTATGCGCATCTTGGCGTTTCCATCAACTGTTTTTTTATGCACATATGCAAAATGCGTATAAAAATAGGTGGATGGAAACGTAGCTAATGGCACTTTTTAACTGTAACTGTGGTCCCCTGGTTTATGCAATAGTGTTGCATGGATTTAGCAACACTGGGTTTGAATCCCAGCAAACGCAAGATCTCATAAAACAGATCTTAAATCAGAGGTGGGCAAACTACGGCCCGTGGGCCATATGCGGCCCGCTAAACACTTTCATCCGGCCCGCGAGGGAGTTTTTAAAATGCGGCTTCTGAGTAACGGTTTGATTTCAGAATTAGTAAATTAATGATGCAATACAAGTGAACGCCATTTGATGGCAGTATTGCACGCGGTACAGTTAGCGCAACCAGTAAAATTAGAACACACTCTCAGATATTAAAATACAGTCGACCATTAATGACTGAAAATAAGAAAAATTGACTCTGAATGTCGTGTGTTTAAGGAAGAATGGACAACAGAATACTTCTTAACCAATATCGGACAGAAAGCGGTATGTCTAATATGCCAAGAAAGTATTGCTGTTTTTAAAGACTAGGGATGCACCGATTACAGATTTTGGTTGTACGATTATAGTCTGAGAAATAATCACGCTTTCATGGTTATCACGATTATTATGCATTCATTAATTTCAAACACCACTAGTTTAGAAAATAAAATGAAAACTCCTTATATTTTTAAGTGTTATTTTTTTGCTGCTCAGTAACCAATTAATACAGCACATAATAATATTAGAAACAAACAATAGTACATTTCTTTCTTTGTGCTTAAAAATAAGTGAATGTTTTTGACATTTAAACAGATCATTTTACACTGTAAATAAATGACAGAACAATGAATAAATAAATTAAAATAAATTAAAAAACAGTATTTGTCTAATGCAGAGCTTGAAATGAACTTTTTTTTACCTGGTAGCACCGGTGCTTACAACTTAAAAAAAATGTAGGAGCACCAGAAAAAATGTAGGAGCACCCACCAAAAATTTATGAGCACCACTGCAAATTGTATATTAACAGATGTATTGTATTTGAAAACAACATCAATAGAACTAACAAAAACCAGAAACAACTATCTAACTAATGCGGTTATGACTTATTGATATTTGTGCAACAATTCCAAAATGAATGTCTAATAATTATAAAATATTAATGATGACTATGATGACAATAATACTAACAAAGAATTACATTTCTCATTATCATGCTGCCTTGAATGTGCTTGAATGTGAGTTATCTGCTATAAAAAGCCCTACTGTTACTTTATGAAAAATAAATCTATGGTTTGCATTAAATAAAAATTAAGCATTGCCGTAAGAAATGTTTATTTTGCACTATTGTTTTATACGCATGACAATTTAATAACCAGAAATAATGGACAAAATAAAATAAGAAAAGTCTCACGTCTGCACCTCTTTAAAAGTTTTGGTTTGGTCGTTTTAAATGCTCAGTCTTGTTATAACCTGATCTTCATTTCTCTGTGTTTGTGGAGTAAAGCGAGTCAGCTGACCCAATATACAAGCGGGGCAGAGCAGGATTCTCATTTTAAACTTGGTAAAGGCGAGCTTCTTTGGAGACGGTGTTAGATTTTCTCGACGCAACGCATCGAGATTCAGGCCATTAAACAGCTAATCCACTCCGAGTCTTACAGCACTCTCTCCGAAATCACTCGATTGATCTCGGCTGGCGGATCAACATTCACCACATCTTATCTTCAGCCGTTTGCAGTTCCCGCGGCCACAAAAGCCCCCTGTCATCTTAACGAGGTGCGTCTGAAAAGCGTGAGCGCGTTGCATCGCATGTCCCTCAATTGGTAATAACGAACGTGCACAGGCTTGCCTTAGTTAGCCTCAGTCATAGTTAATCTAGTGTGCGTGGTTATTAGTCTCATTGTACAAACTAGCGCACAGTTTGCATAACTGTTTAGTTGCTGCAGTTTTGTTTCGTGCAGAAACGCGGTGTTGAGAAGCCTTTACGATTAATTAACTGTGAAGAATTAAAGTGCGGTTAATAGTGAAACCGGTTAATCGTTGCATCCCTATTAAAGACTACAACATAAGTCTGCATTTTTCACGCAAACATTCAAATTATTTTGAATTAATATGAGATTTTTTCTATCAGACAATATATTTTATATTTTCCACTGTAAAAAGTATTACATCATTATTATTATATTTTATAAGGGGTTATTTTATTGTTTTATGATGATTGATAAGCAAATATAAATAGCAGTGCAAATTCATTTGACTCGTAAATATGACCCAATAATAACTATTAAAAAAATGTGTGTTAATGTGACACGTTTCTGTCCGATATTACATGTTCCATGCATACTGCCACTGTAATATATTAGGGTTGGGCGATGTTGACAAATTTGGCATCGTACGATGTCTGATGTGAACATCGGCGATGGACGATGGTATCGTCGTTGTAGGCGGGGTGGGGGTCTTTGTTGTTAAATATCAATTAATTCATAACGAATTTAATAATTGTAGCCTATCGTTTTCACTACCTGACCCACATGGTCTTTGCTTTACCCATGACCAAACCAAAAATAAATAAAGTTATACACAAATTACCACCTGTCAATCACTTTTTTTCCGCGGGACTCTGGCATGACCAGGCGGAGTGATTTATGTCCTTATAATGGCTTTTCCCCACAGCTGGTGGCGGAGACGAGACGAGAGTTGGTTTGGAGTTAACTGTAATTTATTGTGATTAATGATAACTTCCTTATTTTATTATTATTATGAGGACATAATAACAAGTAAAGATGCTAGGGCTTGACCGTTTTGGTCACACTTGCGCCTGATATTTTATGCGACCTAAAATATGTACTTGAAAGCATTTGTGCTAGTGCATAGCATTTTTACCGTGCGAGCTGTTTTCACTGCAAAATCCTCACCGCGTGCGCAGATTTATGAGACATTTATGCAGAATGCATCTTTGCACCTAAAGACGCCAAACGCAGCGCTCAGGAACAGATTAAAACAGTTGTCATGTGAACTTGCTGAAGTAAAAAAGACCGGAATGCTTGCCCCGCCTTTGTGCTCTTACTATTGGCCCAGTGCGCTAGAACTGAACGCGAATGGATTGGTTAATATCAGCTGTCAATCATTCAGTCAACGCCTTCACATGACAGGAGCTACAGCCGCGGAAATGTGACGCGCTGAAGATGAGAGAATGAAAATAACACTGACAGATTTAGTTTTAGAAACCACCTAAAGTTAAATAATGGCACATCTTATTAGTGATCATGTGCTGAATGTTAATCCACCATTTACACTTTTCCAAGAGGGGATAAAAGACTTCCAGTGGCTTCAAGTCCGCTATGAAAATAACTAAAGCCATTCACTGTAGAGTCTGTGGGACGGGGTTTACAGGTAACAACGTTTGCCACTGAATCTACACATTTTAAGCGCGAGAGGTACTGTATAATCCTCACGAAGCTGACAGTGCAAACAGCAGCTATAAGTATAATATAACACAGCTCATGAAAAGACCGTTATTGCTATTAAGATGACATGCAAATAATAAGTTATATATCAATATACATGTGGGGCGGGGCGATGGATCACGATGCCGGCTCAGCATCGTCAAGTTTATCAGCCATCGGCGATGGACGATGACATCGTCTATCGGCCCAACCCTATAATATATAATATAATTTTTGAAGGATTTGACATGTGGCCCTTCACTTGATTTGCAAAACCTGATGTGGCCCGAAGTTTGCCCACCACTGTCGTAAATACAATGTTGGTCGTTTTATATGAAAGCGTGCCAAACATGCATTACTATCATTGACTTGAAAGTGCCAGGGATCAAGTCAGAGATGTACACTACATTTATGGTGTTTTTTTTTGTCATTTTGGAGCCTGAAATGTTCACTTTCTGTACAATCAAAGAGTTTTACAACAATAGGAAGTTGGCAAGTAACTAATGGGAAAATTACAGTGAATGGTGAACAGTAAATATCAAACCCAAACCACACTGACAGCATTGCTAATTTCTCAATTTCTTTGGCTTTTCAGTGAACTAGGTAGCAAAAACTGTGCATATACACGCCATTTGAGCTGTATATCGAGTTCGATAAATAATCTGATCTCCAACATTTAATTGATTGAAACCTATATAAATCAATGGTGGTAGAAAAGTACTATGAAGTTAACATTAACATGGTAAAATGATGGTATTACAACTGACATGTTGTTAAAATGTCTCAAGCACAGTATTGACACTGTACACCAATATATTCCCAAAAATACCATGGTAATCTCGTAATGTATGTCTTAAAACATGGTAATACTATGGTGAATTGTATTAATTGTTGTTCTGTCATACTTAAGTGCCATTATAAACGAATATAGACATTATAAAACAACTCTAAAGTAATTAATCAAGGTATTTTTCTAATATTGTTTTGTGAGAGGTGTCTTTCTGTTCAACACACACACACACACACACACGTTGTTTAGCCGCTTTAGCTTTTGTAAGCACGAGTTCAGAACACACACACACACGACCAGCAGATCAAACCGTCACATAAATCAAGCCAAACAGATCAATCACAATCCTCTCATCAATAAAAACACAAATGTCACCTCTGTCGCTGTCAAAGACGATTATTATCCCGCTCAGAAACACTCGAGCTGCGCTAGCAGAGCTAACGGCGGATATGACAAAGAGCGTTAGCATTAGCATCCAGACTGATGTACAAAACACATTCACCTAATACAAAACAGCCAATCGTAAATGTTTTAGACACCTCAAATACTGACAACAAATTCAAAACAAACCGCTCAAACAACCAAAACAGACATAACATGTACACGCTAACACTAATTTCAATAAACACAAGTGACACAAATCACAGTCTTGAGACGCTATAATGACATCTCAGGCATGCAAACATGAAATAAAGCCATGAGGTCAACGCACTGCTAATCATATTGGCTAAAGACGCAAAACAATACTAAAAATATAGCATTCCTGCACAAAACACGAGATATAAAATGCACACTTACCCCCCGGAGGATCCAGCCCGATCTACATGCATCCCATAGATCCAGAAGACACTAAAACAACCCTCCAAGGAAATGTACTGGGGTTACACACACATCCACACACACGCAGACCCATGCACACACACATTCACACACACTGGAGATCCACAGACAGGCCGGTTTCATGAGAACAGTTCAGATCTACTCCATATCCAGCGACAAAAGCGGCTGGAAAAACCACATTTCGCTTCTGGTTTCGATCCGGGGTGTTGAAATACAGCTAGTCCTTGATTTTCAGACTGATAGATTCCCAGAAAGCGGAGTTTTTAGGTCCAAACACACGTAGAAACGCGAGCTGCAGGCGAAGAGTGCTTTGCTTTGCCTCCACTAGAGCTCTAATGGCTCTTTACGCTTGTTTGCAGCTCTCACTGCGAGACATTGAAGCAATGCAACTCAACATGAGCGCATGCGCAGTCCGGACACAAGGATCCAGATGGAGCGGAGTTTCTGGAGGAAAACGCGGAGGTGGAATTCTGCGCTTTGGATTGCGACACCGCGGGCGGGAGTTATCACATAAACATACTTCATAATTAAATCAATTGTGTTAAATTTATTTTGAAACATTTATTTATTTAAAAAAATGATTAAAACTGTAGTTAAATAAAATACAATTTATCAATTCGTAACAAAATACTCAAAAATTGTGTTTTATACAAAATAAAACTAGTTATGTAAAATAATATTTAATGAATATTATTCATGAAATCACACAAAATACTTCAGAAAATAAAAGGTCTTGAATATATTTTAAAACATTGATTAAAACTGTTGTTAAATAAAATTAAATTAATAAATTCACCACATATTTAAAATATTTTTTATTTGGTTGGCAAAATAAAACTATAGTTAAATTAAAAGTATTCATCAAATCACACCAAAGTACTCTGTAAAATAAAAAAGCTGTTTAATTTACTTAAAAATGTATTTATTTATTTAAAAAAATATTTAAAACTGTAGTTAAATAAAAAATAAAAATATTCAACAACTCATACAAAAATACTTTTAAAAATTATATTTCTTTTTTAATATTTATTGTACACAAAACTAGTGAATACTACAAAAAAGTATTCATTAAATCACACAAAAAAACTTATAAAAAATAAATAAAGAAAAATAAAAAAGATGTTGAGTTTATTTTGAAACATTTATTTAGGAAAATAATTAAAACTGTAGTTAAATCAAATTAAACTATTCATAAATTCACACAAATGCAAAACAATGTGCTAAATGTATTTAAAAATATTTTTATTTATTATACAAAAAACCTCACGCAACAATGATGACGCTGGTCAGTTTAAATTGGCTTATTTCTTTATAAACAAATAGCTTAAAAATTTTTTTTAATAAAATTAATTTAAAAATGTTTTAATAAAAAACTGATTAAAAAAAATTAATTTTGTCGGCACAATAGCCTAGTGGTTAGCGTGCCGACATATGGTACAGTAGCACGTCAGGGCGTCCCGAGTTCAAATCCCGGCTCGAGGACATTTTCCCAACCCTACCTCCCTCTCTTTCTCCCACTTTGCTTCCTACCTAATACTGTCCTATCTAATAAAGACAAAAAGGCCAAAAATATAAATATATATATTTTATGTAAAATACAAAACACCAAATAAAATTATATAATTATATAGTAAATTGCAAAAATAAAGATATAATTTGAACGTCATTGTGTTAGTCTGTTTTTTATAATCCCGAGGTCTCCATAATCCTGGACCAGGCCGTATTCTGAGCAGCTGCTGTGGCAGTCATGGAGGAGTGGAGCGCATGAGACTGATTCCTAAAAAACCCCAGTGACAGACGAGCCTCCGCATTGATGCCGTGTGCCAGCCTGACCTCCCACCGGTGACCTACTGACACCTGCAGTTCTCCTTGATGGACGTCCAGTGTTCTCCAGCCTCCGGTGCCTAGACTGCAGCTCTGCACAAAAACTTTGGCAAGAGGAGAAATTGTCGTGCCCAACTGAGCTGGTTTCTCTTGAGGTTTTTTCCTTCACTTTGGTCAATTGGTGAAGTTTGTTCCTCACACTGGCTTGCATGGTTCAGGACTTGTACACTCTCAGAAATAAAGGTACAGGAGCTGTCACTGGGGCAGTACCTTTTCAAAAGATACATATTTGTACCCAAAGAGTCCAAAATAGTACCTCAAAGGTGCTTTTTAGTTCCCAAAATTTACCTAAAAAGTACCTTTCAGGTACCATTATGCACCCTTCAGGTACAAATATGTACCTTTTGAAAAGGTACTGCCCCAGAGACAGCTCCTGTACCTTTATTTCTGAGAGTGTAGAGCTGCGCATCGATGGATTTGCTCAGCAGTGAAAATTAAACCACACTGAACTTCAACTCTGAACACTGGACTGACACAGTTTCAGTTTACTAGAACTTCTGTGTTCAGCTGCTTTGACACAATCTACATTGTAAAAGCGCTAGAGAAATAAAGAGGAATCTAATTAAATTTAATTAAATATTTCAGTCAAATTGCACAATGCTTTTTAGCTTTTATAAAGCCGCTTTATGCCTTTTTGTAAACAAAAAAAAAAAAGATACCCACAGTCCAAAGACATGTGGTATAGGTAAATTGGATAGGCTAAACTATCCGTAGTGTATGAGTGTGAATGAGTGTGTATGGATGTTTCCCAGGTTTGCGTAAAATTTTCCCATCTGCTGCGTAAAACATTTGCTGGATAAGTTGGCGGTTCATTCCGCTGTGGTGATCCCTGATTAATAAAGGGACTAAGCCGAAAAGAAAATGAATGAATGAATGAAAAACAAGATAAACATGGATATCTGTGAGGAAGTTAATGCAGGTTTAGGAAACAATACTTCAAATGTTCCCATAAAAACACACACAAAAACAATACATGAAATAATGCAAACATAAGTAACCACATCCAAAATTCACAGATCCTTGTTTATGTTGCTTGAATCAGAATTTGTTCAACGATTGCGTTTGACCATGATTGACCCAACATTAAACATCTTAAAATAAAGCAGCATTTTTTTTAGAGTGTAACAGAAAGCAACGTGAACTGCTTCAGCTTTTATCAGAGTGCTTACATTTAGTCATTTATTCAAGATAGGCTCATTCTGAAAACGAAGCTCTACATACAGGGGCGATTTTAGGATATATATACATACATACGCATAAAAAGCCTAATATTACATTTATAAGTAGTAATTTAATAGTAATACACTTAAAATGTTTGTTTAATATGGTAGGGTTGTATACTATTCCACTGTAGACAGGCATAGCCATTTGAGTTCTGAGTAAACCAAATAGGCTCAACCCACCTGTTTACTGTAGTAAAAACCACGTTCTTTATTCTAGTGCATTTTTTGTTTACATGTATTAAATAAATAAACTGCCACTTTTCTAATTAAATGACATAGCCTACATATAAATATATTTGTAAATTTAAAGGTTAATTGACATATTTCACGATCTGAATGATAATAATAAATATGAAGTATTGTTTTAATACTAGACAACACTTGATGTTTCTCTCTCTGTTAGTGACTCAGTGACAGTTATAATGAGTACATTCTCTAAGTGCTTCTGTCACTGTGTTTAATCTTTTCTGTGCAAGACTGTATGGTATAGTTAACGCCTCACGAACTGTAAAGTGTTTAATATTGGTAGTTTATTTTGAAATAAAAATAGCGAAATGTTCGTTAAGAGTTACATTTTTTGCTGGATGAAACAGCTGTGCTGATGAGGTGAACGCTGAGAAAACCCGACTGCTCCTCCGTGACATTGGAATACAGGTGATACAGGGTTATAACAATTTACCGATAAACACACACCTTGTTCTCTCGCTTTGCACAGCTGTGGTTTGCTGATCTAATGAAAAACAAAAGACAAGGAGGAGCCAAATTCTGCCGCTGTTTTCTTATCAAATTTAAAGGGGACCGAGGCCATAATTTACATGAGCTAATCACAAAAGTTTAGGGGGGCTGAGTAGAAAAATAGGGGGGCTATAGCCCCCCTAAACAAGGCCTAGCAACGCCCATGTCTACATACATTTCTGGAGATTGCGAATTATGTAGCCAGAGGTACGTATGGCTGCATTTCGTCTTTAAAACGAACTCTACAGGGCGGTACGATGCCGTTTCTATTCGCGCTAGCAGCTGACCACTTATCTTTGTGTGGACGGCTTTCGTGTTGTTACCAGTTTGTCCAGTGGCTAGCTGCGTACGTTGGCGGACTTGAGATGCTTGAGGAGTTGACGAAGTCTGGCGAAGAACGGTTCCAGAAAGCAGGTAAAACAAAAACAGAAGTCAAAAAATAAAATAAACAAGTAAATAACAGGATGAAAATGTGGTAAAAATCAGGCGAGGGCTTTTCTATTTAAAACACTCTTGGTTGGGTTTAGGGAAGGGGGTGGGTTTGGTTTATCAGTCAGTCAGCCGACAGCGGCCTCTGGTGGATTTAAGCTGGAACAGCAGGCAAGATTGGCTCTCACAAGAGAAATTTGAAATCTGAAAAAGCGTACACAGCGGCCTCTGATGGATTCACGAAAACAAAAACTGCAAAAAAACGTAGCTCCTGGGACATATTTGGCGCTCTCCAGTGGCATAACGTAACAAAATACAAATACTCAAACTATAATGGAGTAGTTTTTCTCAGGAATTGTAATTTACTAAGTAGTTTTATAAATGTGGACTTTTACTTTCCCTTGAGAACATTTTTAGGGCTGTATCGGTACCTTTATCCACTACTTTCCTTCAACCTGCAGTCACTGCTTTATTTATTCTTGTCTATGGGGATTAGAAACATCAGTCCTGTGATTCCTGTCCAATCAAATCACACATAGAAGATAAATCACATCATAATGAACTACCTCAAGACATGAGCCATTTATAATTGCAGCAAACTGTTTGGAAGCATTAAAAGTGTCCAAGAAGATGTCCAAAATCTTTACACGCAATGACCCAGAGACTGTTTAGATGCACATCACTGATGAGAAGATGACGGATGTTTATGTATGATGACTGAAACACCCAGCAGGCACAAGACGTCAACATGACGTCAGATTGACGTTGTACCCCAACATCATAGAGACGTTGCATTTTGTTTGGAAATGAAAAACGAGTTTACATCAGAACCCAACATCAGGCTGACATCAATGTCTAGCGTCCAACCTAAAATCAACCTAATATCAACGTCTAATGATGTTACAGCTTGATGTTATGTGGACGTTATCCCTATGACGTCTATCAGATGTTGGATTTTGGTTGCCATGCCTGACGAATAAATATCAGTATTTGACATTAATCTGACACTGGTTTAAGATGTTGGCTCGACGTTGGATTTTGGTCACATTCTAACAACCTAAGATCAACCAAACATCAACGTCATTTGACGTCGTTATTAGACATCAAAATTACGCTGTCCTTAGACGCTGGCTAGACGTTGAATTTTGGTCACCTGACGTCACGACCTAAATCGAACCTAATATTAACGTCTCATGATGTTGTTTGCCTGCTGTACAATCACTAAATGCACTACAGAATGTTACGTTTACACACATCCACAAATGACATGTAAATGCATCAGCTTTTTACAGCGTAATACTCACTACTCTTGAGTACTTTTGAAAGGTCTACTTTTTACTCATACTTTGAGTAATATTTACAGCAGATACTTTTACTCGCACTACATTTTTAGGCAAGTAACGATACTTTTACTTAAGTATGATTTTTCCAGCCTGATCTCACGTGAAAACGTAAGTATTTTATGTTTTGTCAGTTTAGTGGCTAATTCGTCCGAGTTCAGACAAATAAAAATGTAACATTTTAAAAAGGAGGCGTGGCACCCAACCCCGCCCCTAAACCCAACCATTGGGTGATGAGCAAATCATACTAATTTGTACGAATTAGATCGTACGAATTCATACGAATTAGCCACTAAATCAAAATGTTACGAATTACTGTGATATTGCACTTGATTTTTCAGTACTCTTTCCATCACTGGTGCTCTCCAGAAATGTATATAGGGGTACGTTTTCAGAATGAGCCTGGGTTGCTTTTAGCCAAAGCGACATACAACTAAGGAGGCATTCAGCGATTCAACAAGAAGAGGCAATACACACAACAAGTGCTGATTATACGAAGGAACTGTTAGTGCTCGGAGAATTAAGAGCTGGAGTAAGGAGGAGGGAGGCTTTTCTTCTTGACAGTCAGAGTGTTTCTACAGGTGGTTTGTCAAGCCCACTCTTCTGTGTGAGGCACACTTTTGAATAGTGGTTGTTTTACTGCGCTCAGTGATTCTGCATCTCCGTCATGGATAATCTGGCTGTGCATCAGGACAGATGTGATGATGAGTGTCGTACAGAAAGCAGAGCTCAAGCGCTGTGACACTGAACAGCCAATGATAATCTGCTCTGTTTACCCAGTACTCGGAGTGCGCACACACATTCAGGCATTCCAGGCTAGTTGCCGAGCAACCGGTAGATGATAATAGCAGAGCTCTGACAGGAGGAGCCGCGGGGAAGGGAATTAATGGGCTGATTTTCACACTGTGAGGGTGGCAATCGGCCCTCAGTTACTGCATCCTCCTCTGGAGCAGCAAACGCTTCAGGAACGCCAGTCACTTCTGCTCTCTGAACAGCAGACAGAGCTCTTACACGCTACAGAATGCTCGGTCGGCCCAATGCTGGGTTAAATATGGACAACCACAACAGTTGGGTTAAAAAATGTCATTCAAATTTAATAGAAAAAAATAGCCCAACGGTTGGGTTTTCTCTATATTTGACCCAACGTTTCTATTCTATCAAAGTGCACTATGAAAATGCTGTTTTCTTTAACCCAATGTGGGGTCAAATATGGACAACCACAACAGTTGGGTTTAAAATTTTCATTTAAATTTAATAGAAAAAAATACCATTATTCCATATTATATAAAGTGCACTATGAAAATGCTCTTTTTTTAACCCAATGTGGGGTCAAATATGGACAACCCCAACAGTTGGGTTTCAAAACACCATACGTATAAATGTAATGGTTGAATTTGTCCATATTTGACTCAGTGTTGGACAAAATATGGACAAACCCAACAGTTGGGTTTAAAAATGTCATTTAAATGTAATAGAAGAAACTAGCCCAACGGTTGGGGTTTTGCTATATTTGACCCAACGTTTCTATTCTATCAAAGTCCACTATGAAAATGCTGCTTTTTTAACCCAATGAGAAATCAAATATGGACAACCACAACAGTTGTTCACACTTGAAGCATCATTTAACTGTAATAGTTGGGTTTGTCCATATTTGACCCTGTGTTGGGTTAGGTTTTTCTATTCTGTTAAAGTGTACTATGAAAATGCTGGGTTGTTTTAACCCAGTGTTAGGTCAAATATGAACAAACCCAATAGTTGGGTTAAACTGGTCATTTCAATTTAATAGAAAAAATAGCCCAATGGTTGGGGTTGTCCATATTTAACCCAATGTTGGGTTAAGTTTTTCTATTCTATTTAAGTGCATTATAAAAAATGTTGAGTTGTTTTAACCCAATGTTGGGTCAAATATGAACAAACCCAAAAGTTGGATTAAAAAGTGTCATTAAAATATAAAAAATATAGAGTTAAATAATTAATAGAGAATTAATATAGTTCTATTAAAATTCTACACTACAAAAATTCTGGGTTGTTTTAACTCAATGTTGGGTCAAATAAACCCAACATATAATATTTATCCCAGTTTCGGGTTAAGTAATTTAAATTTAATAGAAAAAAATAGCCCAATGGTTGGGTTTTCGCTATAATCTGACCCAATGTTTCTATCCTATCAATGTGGGGTCAAATGTGGACAAACCCAACAGAAGTGTCATTTACTGTAAATGTTATAGTTGGGTTTGTCCATATTTAAACTTGTGTTGGGTTAAGTTTTTCTATTATATTTAATTGGAATATGAAAATGCTGGGTTGTTTTAGCCTAGTGTGGGGTCAAATATGGACTAGGTCAACAGTTGGTTTAAAAAGTGTCAAATAAATATAAAAAAGTTATAGACTTAAATAACGAGTAGAGAATGAATAAAGCTCTATTAAAATTGTATTCTATAAAAGTGTACTATGAAAATGCTGGGTTGTTTTACCCAGTGTGATGTCAAATATGGACAAACCCAACAGCTGGGTTAAAAGTGTCATTTCAATTTAATAGAAAAAATAGCCCAATGGTTGGATTTATCCATATTTGACCCAATGTTGTCAAAGTGCATTATGAAAAATGCTGCGTTGTTTTAACCAATGTTGGGTCAAATATGGACCAACCCAAAGGTTGGATTAAAAAGTGTCATTTAAATATAAAAAATCTAGAGTTAAATAATTAATAGAAAATGAGTAAAATGTTATTCTAATAAAGTACACTATAAAAATGCTGGGTCTCAATGTTGGGTCAAATAAACCCAACAGACCATATTTAACCCAGCATCAGGTTAAGTTTTCTATTCTATTATTCACTCATTCATTTTCTTTTCGTGCTTAGTCTCTTTATTAATCTGTGGTCGCCACAGTGGAATGAACCGCCTACACTATTATTATTTATTTTAACAGACATTCATTCATTCATTTTCTATTTCGGAGGTCGCCACAGTGGAATGAACCGCCAACTTATCCAGCATATGTTTTACGCAGCGGATGCCCTTCCAGCCGCAACCCAGTATTGGGAATCGCTACGGCCAATGTAGTTCATCAGTTCCCCTATAGCGCATGTGTTTGGACTGTGGAGGAAACCGGAGCACCCGGAGGAAACCCACACCAACACGGGGAGAACATGCCAACTCCACACAGAAACACCAACTGACCCAGCCGAGACTCAAACCAGCGACCTTCTTGCTGTGCGGTGACCGTGCTTACCACTGAGCCACCGTGCTTTAATTTAATGGTTGGGTTAGTCCATAGCCTAACTGACATTACTGGGTTAAGTTTTTCTATTCTAGTAAAGTGCTGGGTTGTTTTTATGTGTGGAGAAGTCACTCGTCTATATTTTTACATGTTGTGTAAACTGCTTAGAAGACCTCCGACACAAAATCAAATCAATTATGTGTTTCTTCCAGCAGCCGCTTCCCGCGCTCTTCCCGCGGTTTTAATCAGTCTGTAATTGTCACAGCCGGGCAAAATACATTTACATTGTCATTTGTGTTTGCCGTGGTCAGCGCGCCGCTCGCTATGCTAATTAATGAGTAATGGTGGGAGGAAGCTGCTGTGGAAGCTAATGAGGTGAGACAAAGGGCTAAAACACAAGCTTGATTTCTTCCTGTGTTCGCCGCCATCTGTGAAGCTTTATGATGGTAAACCGGCGCTGGATCTTTCTCCTTTACCGTACAGATGTGGCATTGTTTTGCTCCTCTGCGGCCTGATTTGACGGCGAACGCCAACAAAAGGCCGCATCCGTGGGTTTCGCAGCGGCGAACATGAGGAATCAAAGGCATGCTTTTGACAAGACCTCAAATTACCTACAAATTATAGCGCTTGAAAGCAGGAGACAGGTGCACCTCACAGTCAATATACTGATTAGCTGATGCATATTCACATATTCCTCAAAATAGGCTTTGTGTGGGGGGAAACTGATGGAAGACATGCGCTTTAATTAAACCGGAGGAATAAAGAGCGCTCTTTACATGGTAAAGACTCGTTTTTAAGCATTCATATGACTCATTATATGGACTTCCCCTCAGTAAACTAGTTTCTCAGGTATAGCTGAATTAATCTTATCTATATACTTTCATTTATGCACACATTATTCTGACATGGAATAAAAATGAACGTAATGAGAACTTTTCATCTCTCAATTCAGAGTTTTGTCCCTGGAGATTGCAGGAAAAAGTCAAAATTGTGAGATAAATAGTCATAATTAACTTTACACAATCTTCCATTTCAGTTTGTTTTGGCTTCAGTGCAGTTTTTTTCACTTTCATGAAAAATAAAAGAAGATGAATATTTTAATCCTCAAGTTTTATATGAGAATTGTGTCCTCAACCAGGAGGAAAGGATTGTGAACGATCCAACTCATTTTTTGTTTCCACATTATGAACTGCTTCCCTCTGGTAGAAGATATAGAGTCCCAAAGTGTAAGTTGAACCGTTATAAGAAATCCTTTGTACCTGTTTCAGTGGGTTTATTTAACAAGAGTCTATCTTAATTAGCATTATAAATGATGTATATGCTGTATTTTTGTATTGTTTTTATTGCCTGTTTTTATGGAATGTCTGCAGCAATATGGTGATCCCCAGAACACATTTCCTGTCAAGGACAATAAAGTTACTACTACTACTACTTTCAGTTTTACTTTTTTACTTTATGGGCATTTTACACAACAAAAAAACCAAAACTTTTTTAATGTATTTTAGTTGTTCTGTACACTGTTAACATTTTCCTGTAGTATACAGCAGGGGTCGGGATCCTTTTTTCAGCAAAGCGCCATTTCTGATATTTCTGGCAAATGCATTTTTTTAAAGAGACATCAGGGTATATATACAACCAATTCAGTGGGTATCGAAAGTTTGCACACCCCAGGTAAAAATTTGTATTAATGTGCATAAAGAAGCCAAGGAAAGATGAACAATCTCCAAAAGGCATCAAATTACAGATTAGACGTTCTTATAATATATAATATAATTTATACAGTTAAAGTCAGAATTATTCGATTTTTAAATATTTGCCAAATGATGTTTAAAGGTGCTGTATGTAAGTTTTTGACTCTTCTAAAGCATAAAAATACCATAATATGTGTGCAGATATTTAAGAAACATCCCAAGTGAACATACTTGTTTAACTGAAAAACAATGCTGAAGTCAGATATTCTGCTTTGAAAATGGGTTTTCCGTGCCGGAACTCTGTCTTTGTTTAGGTAAATTTCATATGCACGATGCCAGTTTAGCCAATTATATGTCAGCACCCTGGGTTGCCTTGTTGGAAAACAGCGTATTTCATTCATTCATTCAGAAAGACTCTGAAAGCATGCGTCCGTGACCAAAAAGAACAGTATGGGAGACAGATGCAGTTCTGCATGAGGTTATTAATTAGCAAATTACATAAATATTACGAACGTAAACATTAGGTGAGCAGGTTACATTGTAACCGCGTGTCCTAACAACACGCTGTGACGAGAGAGGCAGTGATCAGCTATTTGGCTGTTTGCACCAGACGAGACACGGCAGAAATGTAAATACAGCCTTTCAGAAGCACAGAATATGCACTCGCTCACGAAACGGTAAGGTTTAGAATCTATTTAATACATGTTAACCCACTTTAACATCAATGTAGATGCTGAATCACTCATATGTGTTTAGTTCTAAAGTTCAATTTCAGACGGTTTATTGTATTTTCAAGATCTGAGGTGAACTTTCTGCTTTCAGTATATGGCAACAAATGCCATGTAAAATGCATTCAAACTCGCATTGTTAGCATTTAGCACAGAATAAAGCACACAAGGCTTACCTGAGGTGATCTAGCTGTCATAGGTTTCTGTTGTTCAGCTGTGAGAAATAGAAGCCATTTCTAATATATCAATTCGAGGTGTTGGTTAGGACAAAAACTCCTTTTAATATGGAAAATATTCCCTCTATCGCGTGTCGTTGCTTTTATTTAGAACAGTTTAAATCGCTCCTGTACACAATCTGGCATCCTAGCGTACTTTTATTATGATCCAGGAGTGCAATACCTAGTTCAACCACTGGGTGTCAAACTTACATACTGCACCTTTAACAGAGTAAGGAAATTTTCACAGTATGTCTGATAATATTTTTTCTTCTGGAGAAAGTCTGATTTGTTTTATTTCGGCTAGAATAAAAGCAGTTTTTAATTTTTTATGAACCATTTTAAGGTCAATATTATTAGCCCCTTTAAGCTATATTTCTTTCCGATAGTCTACAGAACAAACCATCATTATACAATAACTTGCTTAATTACCCTAACCTGCCTAGTTAACTTAATTAGTTAATCTTTTAAATGTCACTTTAAGCTGTATAGAAGTGTCTTGAAGAATATCTAGTCTAATATTATTTACTGTCATCATGACAAAGAGAAAATAAATCAGTTATTAGAGATGAGTTATTAAAACTATTATGATTAGAAATGTGTTGGAGAAATCTGCTCTCTGTTAAACAGAAATTGGGAAAAAAAATAAACAGGGGGGCTAATAATTCTGACTTTAACTGTATATCTTATAATATATCTTATAAAAGACTGCTATTAATATTAAATGAAATATTAAATATTAAATTTGGGGCCGTTATTAGCTTTTTTCCTCACCTATTTACTAGTTTAAAAACCTTAAATTGGTCAATCTTCACCTGCTGGTGAAAAAGCAATCTGCAATCTATCGAGTCTGCTATCTGCATATCTAACGGGTAATATCTATTGCTTGTCCTGCAGCTCCAGGATGTAATGTCGAATTTCAACATTGTGAGCTACTGAATTTATGGAAGTAAATTGTTGAACTGAAATAAAATGAACAGAAAATTGCCTTCTGAATATTACACTTTGAATATTTTGGAAGTGTAATCTGGAAGTTTTATGTGAAGTATTGAATTGAAGTATGAAATGTTCACAGCTTAAATAAACAGCTGTGTTAAATTTCAGGACCCTGGCAATTCAAGTCACTAATGCAAGCTTTTAAATTCAATACTTTGGCATTGATTTTGTTCCATATATTAGCCCACTGAACATTTTTCCCCCAATTTCTATTTAACAGAGAGCAGATTTCTTCATCACATTTCCAGTCATAATAGTTTAATAATCAGAGGTGTAAAGAGTACCTGAAAACCATACTTGAGTAAAAGTACAGATACCTTACTGTAGAAATTACTCCATTACAAGTTACAAGTCACCAATTCAAATAAGACTTGAGTAAAAGTATTAAAGTATCCGATTTTAAAAGAACTTCAGTATTTTACTCATACTAAATGTAATAAAACACAAACTCACAGCTAAATGCACTTGATGCAAAATGTATAATTTAGTGATACATTTAATCACATTGCACAAAAAAATAAAAAAAGCTAAAATATAGTCATGTCGCAGTGGGTTTTGCCATATCAGTAACTGTATTAATTTTTGGTAACATTATACTTACAATACCATTGTAAAGTCAGACATAATTTGACTAAATTCACATTAAATAGACTCTTACCTCAATGTGTTTTTTTTTTAATTTGAAGATAAATTATTAAAGCACTTATTTTCGTGGTTCGTGGCAAACAAAGTAGACACTGCATCCTGTAAGAGCCATTCTGTATATCGGCAAATGAAAACATTTCTTTCAGATAAGGCCATGGATGATCATCAGTGCTGGCACTGCTTGATGTGCCGGCTCAGCTTCATCACTGGCTGCAGCCATGTCGCTAATTAAACACCTGGTATTAGGCATGAAGCTGCTCATTCACATTTACGTGATTTAGCCCATAAATAGCATACAGTACCTTCAGCACCCTGCAGATGGCGATATCGCCTCATCCGCCCAACAAATTAGCTGTGGTAGATAAAGATGCCGACTTGTCGTGCACAATCACAATGTAATGAGTAACGGTAAGCGTCCGTTCAAATGTAGTGGAGTAAAGAGTACATATATTCAATCTAAAATGTAGTCAAGTAGAGAGTAAACGTTGCTTATATTTTTGATACTCAGTACAAGTACAAAGTAGCCAAAAAAATACTTAAGTAAAGTAACGAAGTCCATTTACTCAAGTACTTTACACCACTGTTAATAACTCATCACGATCACCAGCGATCTACAACCAGAGATCGCTGGTAAATACACTCACATTCACATGAACTACAAATACTGCCTCATATGTACTACAAAACTCAGTCATGCCACACACACACACATTCACCTGCTCCTGGTCACCATTGATAAGACACTCACAGCTGAAGCCGCTCATGAACTGATTACATGGACTATAAAGTCAGCACACAAACTTGTGCTACTTGAGTCTTGTCTACTGTTTTAGTGACGCTACAACGCATTTTCCTTTGTCTTGTTTTGCTGTGTTTTTGATCCTTGCCTCGTTTATTTGTTTAATCGTGTTTGCTGCATGCCTTCTGACCAGTTGTCTCCTATTTCGACCACGACTCTGGATTGCCCTCATACATCTGTTTGCTCCTGTATTGACCTGACCTTGCCAATAAACCTGCATTTGGATCCGCACCCTGTTGTCAGTGTCACATCCCTGGTTACAATTTCTAATAACTGATTTCTTTAACCTTTGCCATGATGACAGCTCATAATATTAGACTAGATATTCTTCAAGATACTAGTATTCAGCTTAAAGTCACATTTAAAGGCTTAATTAGTGTAAAGTTAGGGTAATTAGGCAAGTCATCAGCGGTTTGTTCATCAGCGGTTTGTTCTGGAGACAATCCAAAACTAATATT
The DNA here is from genome assembly GCA_903798195.1 of Danio kyathit. Lineage (NCBI taxonomy): Eukaryota > Metazoa > Chordata > Actinopteri > Cypriniformes > Danionidae > Danio > Danio kyathit. Next base: position 2,134,676 of record LR812543.1, read on the forward strand.
GCTTAAGGGGGCTATATTGACCTTATATATTGACCTTAAAATGGCTTTAAAACATATAAGAACTGCTTTTATTCTAGCTGAAATAAAACAAATAAGACTTTCTCCAGAAGAAAAAATATTAGAGGAAATACTGTGAAAAATTCCTGAATCTGTTCAACATCATTTAGGAAATTCACAGGACGGCGAATAATTCTGACATGTAAATAAAAGCGAACTAAGAACAATTCATAAGAAAGAAAACAGAGACGATAAAGTGAATGACCTTGAGTCCAGAGTGATGTTAGGAAACACGTGTGCATCTGAGAGCGTGTAAAGTCACCTGGTACACGTCTGAGCATTCATCATACAGTAGTTTGGTTAATCCCTGTAATAAAAGCAAACGGAGGCCTGCAGGGAAACACACTTAAATGATGAGGTTTAGGGCTTCTGCTTTAACCCTGTGAAATAGAGGAGATCTGCTCTTTTAGCTCAAAAACATGAGAGGAAACGCTGATTTATTCACTTGACCTTAATACAGTGCAACAGTAGGGCTCGAGAGATAAAATGCCATTCAAAACCTCTAGGCAAAGAGATTTTTAGGGAATAATTTTTCAAGACTATGAGCCAAAAGGTTATTAAATTATGATGTTTTACCTTCAATTGAAGCAAGTCAAACTGTATTGTTGAGAAAATGTGCTTGTGTATACAGTAGACATTTTATACCCACACATAAAGAAAATCTTATCAAATTATTATTTTTTAATATTTCCTTTGTGCTTTTTGTTTTCAAACGGAGCAAGGATATTTTCACAATATTTACTACTAGTTTTGGTAACACTTTAGTTTAGGTAACAATTCATGACTGGCTTATGACCTGCTTATTATTAAGATATGAACGGTTTATTAGCACTGTCCTACTCAATACCTAAACCCAACCACTAGCTTATTAACTATTAATAAGCCATAATTAGTAGTTTATTGAGCTAAAAGTCTTAGTTAATGCTTTGTTATTGGTTTGTTAATAATGTGAATTGTACATTAAAATAAAGTGTGTTCATTTTTTTCTTCAGGAGAAAGTCTTGTTAATTGTTAAATATTATTAGCTCGCTAAAGATTGCTTAATTAACCTAACTTGCAAAATATCTAGTGAAATATGATGTGCTGTCATCATGGCAAATACAAACTAAATTAGTTATAAGAGATTAGTTATTAAAGCTATTATGTTTAGAAACGTGTTGAAAATGTGTGTCCATTAAACAGCACTTAAAAATAATAATTAAAATTTCACAGGAGGCCAAATAATAATAATAATCACATATATATATATATATATACATATATATATATATATATATATATATATATATATATATATATATATATATATATATATGAAGTCAGAAATTATTATTCGCCCTCCTGGTAAATTTGGATCCTTCTATATTTTTCCCCAATTTCTGTTTAACAGAGAGCAGATTTTTTCAACACATTTCTAATCATAATAGTTTTAATAACTCATCTCTAATAACTGATTTATTTTCTCTTTGTCATGATGGCAGTAAATAATATTAGACTAGATATTCTTCAAGACACTTCTATACAGCTTAAAGTGACATTTAAAGGCTTAACTAGGGTAATTAGGGTAAAGTTAGGGTAATTAGGCAAGTCATTGTATAACAGTGGTTTTGTTATGATCACCAACGATCTAGCCAACACAGGCTCATTCTGAAAACGTAGTCCTGTTGACGTTTCTGGAGACCGCGAATTATGTAGCCGGAGGTAGGTATGGCTTCATTTCGTTTTTTTAAGCGAACGCTACCGGGCGGTATGACGCCGTTCCTTTTCGTGCTCACCAGCTGACCGCTTACCTCCGTGTGGAGGGTTTTCCCGCCGCAACCAGTTTGTCCCGTAGCTCATCATGTTACGTCGGCGGACTTGAGACGCAGAGAGTAGTTGACCACGACGACGACGTGGTAGAGCGGTTCCAGAAATCAGGTAAGACAAAATCAGAATCCAAAAAATAAAATGAACAAGTAAATAACAGGGTGAGAATGTGGTAAAATCCGAAAACGTGGTAAAAATCAGACGAGGGCTTTTCTTTTTCTGGACGGCTTTTGTAAACCGTTGGTTGGGTTCAGGGAAGTAAGTGGGTGGGCGGGTCAATTGATAAAATTGGTTGGGTTTAGAGAAGGAGGAGGGTGGGTCAGTCAGTTGATTGGCCGGCCGGCCATTCAGTCAACAGCGGCCTCTGGTGGGTTTACGCGAGAACAGCAGGCGCGAACGGCACTCGCGAAAGAAATTTGAAATGTGAAAAAGCGCACACATCGGCCTCTTGCGAATTCGCGACAACAAAAACTGCAAAACTACGTACCTCCCGGGACATATTTTGCAGTCTCCAGAAACGTCCACAGGACTAAGTTTTCAGAATGAGCCTGGGTTGGATCGCTGATAAACATCGCTTAGAACTACAAATTACATGAACTACAAGTTCCAGTGGTGCACCGCTCACACACACCTGTTCCAGATTCAGCTGATTGCACACACTCACAGCCAGAGGATCATTATGGACTGATTACAAGGACTATATACACAGCACACACGCACACTTCATTGCTGAATCTTGTTATACTGTCATTGTGAACCTTACGACGCGTTTTCCTTGCCTTGCCTTTGCGTGCTTGACCTTTGCTTTGTTGTTTTGTTTGTTTACGTCGCCTGCTGCCTGCCTGTCATGACCATTTGACATTTGACTACACTATAAAAAATAAATCCATAAAATTTACAGTAAAAAAACGGCAGCTGTGGTTGCCAGTATTTCACCGTAAAAAATATGGTACAAACCGTAAAAGTAATTTCTCATTTTTACAGAAAAACCACTGTATTTTATTTATTTAAAGAGGTAATATGTCTGTATTTTGAATTACCAACATCTACAAATCACATCTTTTGTTATACAAATACACAGCCATATGCAGGTGGTGATGAGAAAGTTACATAATGAACCAATGCTCATCACAAACAACTTTTCCCACAAGCAGAAAAGTGTATCAGTGTAAAGAAGGTGCTCAGTGTCCTTCACACAGCTACTCAACACCAGTATGGTAACGCGCATAAAATTAAAGTATGACATAAACATTGTTTATCTACATTCATTTTCTTTTCGGCTTAGTCCCTTTATTAATCCGGGGTCGCCACAGCGGAATGAACTGCCTACTTATCCAGCACGTTTTTACGCAGGAGATGCCCTTCCAGCTGCAACCCATCTCTGGTAAACATCCACACACACCCATTCACATTAATACACTATGGACAATTTAGCCTATCCAATTCCCCTATAGCGCATGTGTTTGTGGGGGAAACCGGAGCACCCGGAGGAAACCTACGCGAACGCAGGGAGAACATGCAAACTCCACACAGAAATGCCAACTGACCCAGCCGAGGCTCGAATCAGCGACCTTCTTGCTGTGAGGCGACAGCACTACCTACTGCGCCACCTTTATTAACATTAGATGTAACATAAATCTCTAATGTACATTACTGATGGGGAAACAACTAAAAAGATCCATAGTAATGTCAACAAAAAGCATAAAAATTGCCATGCAGGGAATTCTGGGAAAGTCAATTTACGGTTATTCGTCGTATATATATTAAGGAAACATACTCTTAACCAGGTTCCGGATTTTTACTGTGGGATTTTGACAGTTTTTTACTGCTGAAATCACAGCTATTTTTTACAGTGTACGACTCTGGATTGGCCGTATACATCTGTTTGCTCCTGTGTTGACTGTTGCTTGCCTGACCATTCTGTTTAATAAACCCTGCGTTTGGATCCGCACTCTGTTGTCAGCGTCCCATTCACATTACAGGTTTGTTCTGGAGACAATCCAAAACTAATATTGCTGAAGGGGGCTAATAATATTGACCTTAAAATGGGTTTAAAACAATTAAAAACTGCTTTTATTCTAGCTGAAATAAAACAAATAAGACTTTCTCCAGAAGATAAAATATTATAGGAAATACTGTGAAAATTTCCTGAATCTGTTCAACATCATTTGACAAATATAAATATATATATATATATATATATATTGCACAGGAGGGTGAATAGTTTTGCCCTCAACTATATAAGGCACTGATTAAACGGTGTGCTAGAAAGCAGTGTTTTTGGTCCATTACAGCAGTGGTTCTCAAAGTTGGGGTCGGGACTCCCCGAGGCATAGTCGGCCCTCCCTATAAGCGAGCTAAGCGGCTGCTTAGGGCCCCACCGCCACTAGGGGGCCCCTTTAACCCGCTAGTGGTGCGAGCCGCTTCCTTGCTGAAATCATTTTTATTTGCATTTAAAGTGTTTAAATATTTATACATTTTTACTGAAAAGAAAAAAAAATCAGAACTTTATTAAAGTTGAAATTGTTTTTGTGTGAAAGTCACGTGATCAACAGGAAGCTCGCAGCATCTCATTTCTGTGTTCTCGCAGTTTGTTCTTCCAAAGAAACCTGCAAGACCGACCGGTGTCATGAGAAATCAGATCCCCCCTTACAAAAGGTGTCGCCACAAGAACGCGAGCCCGGGCACGGACACAGCCATGGCCTTTGCTTCATTGCCTGTCATTATCTACATGATTTATTTAGACCGCGAAAATGAAACGAAACTAACGTTCTTCTTCAGACGTAGGAAAACTGAGTGGAAAAATTACGAGAAGAGACGAGCACAAAATCATTACTTTATGTGCTAATGATGATGTTAAAGACATGATCTAGTAGCACATTTATTAAAAATAGGCAATTACAGATTAATAAACGTCGTCTACTTATATGAAATATTTCATTTTTCCTGGTTTTACAGACTCGTTTTTTTTTTGTCTAAAACGCATTTTACTGAAATGCAATATTAAAGTGTCTTTCACTGACATATTTTGCACATTGGTAATATTTTAACATGTTTATAAAAGATATGCCCTAACTGAATTAATCATAGTTTAATATAAGCTCTGGATTCTGCATCTCAAATGTAATGAACAGGGAAGGAGACTGAAGGAAATAATCAAGTTAGTGTTTGGGTATTAACATTAACTCAGCGTTTGTTGCTTCCCTTTTTATATGTTTTTTTCTATGAATACTTTCATATTTGCTTTATATTATTTGCTTGTTGGTTTTATTATTTATGAATAAATCTTTGCATTATGTTAATTGTTTTGTTGTTGTTTTTAATGAGTTCAGAATGTATCTTTTATTACTAAGTAGTGCATTTTCACTTTTGGCTAATTATTGCTCGCTGTCTTTCATTGCAGGGTTTTTACTTTAGGATTTTATTAAAACAAAAAAAACTCAAGCTAGAATCTTTTATAGAATCTTCAATCTGTTTGCCAAATTAATAAAATCTGTTTTAAACACTGTACGCAAAGTAGGAATCACTGCTCCCTTTATTAAAGATAGTTTAATTCTTCATTTTTGAAGCTGCTAGTTGACAGAAACAGTGCTGTTGTAAAATGTCCAAGTCATTCAGAGAGTCATTAAGTAGAAGAAATCAGGCTTTACTTTTCTGTTTCATTGATTGTATTTAATAAGCAATATAATCATTGTGGGCCGGTTTTCAATGGCAATACTCCACTATTTAGAGCTAGGTAGGGCCCCAAAATCATTCTGCTTAGGGCCTCCAAATGTACAGGGCCGGCCCTGCCCCGAGGGGTCGCGGGACAATGAAGGGGGGGCTGCCTGGTGATTTCCAAAAATCTATTTATTTTTATTAAACCATAAAAATGACCATATTTTATCCATAACCTACAGAAGAGAAATAGTTTAGAGTTACTATATGCTATATAGTTACTATAGTAGCTTATTAGTTCTATTGGATTGCGACTCCTGGGGTAATGACATTATACTAAAGACACAGCAATAGCGTCAGATGCAGCAGATATATTTCATAACGCCAGGTTAAACGTTTCTGTATTTATAACCACCTCAGAGGATATTGGGGGTCGCGAGTCTCTGGCATTGTAATTTTGGGGGTCGCGGGCTGAAAGTTTGGGAACCCCTGCATTACAGCATCAGCAGATCATCTTGAACACGTCGACATGCCTAAATGTTGGGAGCAAATAATAATATGTCAGGCATGCGTGTGTGTGTGTGTGTTTGGGTACCCAATGAATAGAGTTTTCCTCAGGTGACTTTAAAGGAACCCTGCTGCAGGAGTGGATGTGTCGACAGTGTTTTCTCCAGCGCAGCGATTCTGTGTTTCTCGTCACTGAAGTGCTGACAGACGGAGTCAAAACCCTGACAGAGAGCAGCGTAAGGAAAACATGCTGAACAGCACAGCGCCTGTGAACGCATGAGACACACACACACACACACAGTGAGCAGGGGTGTCCATGTGTAGCTAATGCCCTCCCACACACACCTGGAGATCTACATCAGTTAAGTTGTGACCTATTATGCCTCTTTTTACAAGATGTAAATCAAGTCTCTGCTGTCTCTGGAGTGTGTGTGTGTGTGTGTGAGATTTCAGCTCAAAATAGCGCACAGATAATGTTCTCTACCTCTCTGAAACTGACCCTTTTAGGCTTTGATCCTAATTGTGGCGTTTTGGTGACTGTCGCTTTAAATGCAAATGATATTGTGCTCTTTTCAGAAGAGGGCGGAGCTACAGATGTTTATGTGTCAGCATAGCGGCAGATTCAAAACAGGACTACCGTTATCTGTGTGAAAATGTGAGCATCAGTGTGAGTGTGTGCTTCATGCTTGCGTCAGTCTATGTCGCTCCTGTCGCTGTTCATCTAAAACTCCACATCTATAATCCTCTTAGTCTATGCTGACATTATCTTCAGCAGCTCAAACACTCTAATGGCTAATGGACAGACGGCTGCTTCTCACTCAGGGCTGCTGTTTATGCTAATGAGGGAGAGATGGGCACTAGTGGGCGGGGCTTTCCCCCTCTGATGGCATCATACAAAGGGAGAATGTCAATCAAAGTGTTTCATTCATCAAGTCTGATTAGAACAAACACAATTAATCCATGTTGACCATTAGAGGCTGGAGATACTCAAACACTGCTGGCACACAACGGGGTTTAAACCCCTCAAAAAAGTCATTTTTGCATAATAAGTTTCCTTTAAAATAGCAAAAATTGCAGTATTTATCAGTGTAGTCATGTTTTAATCTTAAACTCTGTTGAATCAGTTCTACGTGATTAGGCCTGACATTATAGTGCAGTTTCTTTAAGAGGAACAAGTCATTCACTAACTGGGCAGCAACACAGCTATCTTGAGTTTTCGACACAGTTTGAGCCTTAAGTGTGTGTAGAGCAATGACACACACACACACACACACACACACACACACACACACACACACACACACACACACACACACACACACACACACACACACACACACACACACACACACTCATCCTCTCCAGCTGTGCCTCTTGTCAGATATCACAGAAAAGCCAGAGCCCAGCGGCCCCAGACAGTCAAAAGTTCACATACTAACCTTGAATAACAATCACACACACACACACACACACATGTGAGAAAAGAAAGAATATACACTCACCGGCCACTTTATTAGGTACACCTTACTAGTACCGGGTTGGACCCCTTTTGCCTTCAGAACTGCCTTAATCCTTCATGGCAGAGATTCAACAAGATACTGGAAATATTCCTCAGAGATTTTGCTCCATATTGACATGATAGCATCACACAGTTGCTGCAGATTTGTCGGCTGCACATCCATGATGCCAATCTCCCGTTCCACCACATCCCAAAGGTGCTTTATTGGATTGAGCTCTGGTGACTGTGGAGGCCATTTGAGTACAGTGAACTCATTGTCATGTTCAAGAAACCAGTCTGAGATGATTGGCGCTTTATGACATGGTGCGTTATCCTGCTGGAAGTAGCCATCAGAAGATGGAGACACTGTGGTCATAAAGGGATGGACATGGTGAGCAACAATACTCAGGTAGGCTGTGGCGTTGATGCTCAATTGGTACTAATGGACCCAAAGTGTGCCAAGAAAATCTCCCCCACACCATTACACCACCACCACCAGCCTGAACCGCTGATACAAGGCAGGTTGGATCCATGCTTTCATGTTGCTGACGCCAAATTCTGACCCGACCATCTGAATGTGGCAGCAGAAATGGAGACTCATCAGACCAGGCAACGTTTCTCCAATCTTCTCTTGTCCAGTTTTGGTGAGCCTGTGTGAATTGTAGCCTCAGTTTCCTGTTCTTAGCTGACAGGAGTGGCACCCGGTGTGGTCTTCTGCTGCTGTAGCCCATCCGCCTCAAGGTTGGACGTGTTGTGTGTTCAGAGATGCTCTTCCTCGGTTGTAACGAGTGCTTATTTGAGTTACTGTTGTCTTTCTATCAGCTGGAACCAGTCTGGCCATTCTCCTCTGGTATCAACAAGGCATTAGCGCTCACAGAACTGCCGCTCACTGGATATTTCCTCTTTGTCGGACCATTCTCTGTAAACCCTAGAGATGGTTGTGCGTGAAAATCCCAGTAGATCAGCAGTTTCTGAAATACTCAGAGCAGCCCGTCTGGCAGCAACAACCATGCCACGTTCAAAGTCACTTAAATCCCCTTTTCTTAATACCTAAAAACAGTAATATTGTGAACTATCATTAAAAAAGTTTTCTATGTGGACACATGGTCAAATATAATTTAATTCTATTTTCAGCATTATTAGTCTAGTCTTTATTTTATATAATTGCAGACGTTACAGTAGTAATTTCACACTATCATAGATCTTCAGTTATAATCAAATCATGTTCAAAGAAAGGTTAGTCATTTCCTTGAGCGAGAATGACGTCGACTGAAACTTTCTGTTGTACACCACCATTGGTACCCTTTAGCAGTGGAAACGCAAGCCTGATAAAGGTGACCCGTACCAACCCGTACTGTACCACTCAGTGGAAACGGGCCATAAGGAGTTAATGACTGTACTGGATGGTTATTATGGAGTAGCTGAGTGTACTGGATGGTTATTATGGAGTAGCTGAGTGTACTGGATGGTTATTATGGAGTAGCTGAGTGTACTGGATGGTTAATATGGAGTAGCTGAGTGTACTGGATGGTTATTATGGAGTAGCTGAGTGTACTGGATGGTTAATATGGAGTAGCTGAGTGTACTGGATGGTTAATATGGAGTAGCTGAGTGTACTGGATGGTTATTATGGAGTAGCTGAGTGTACTGGATGGTTATTATGGAGTAGCTGAGTGTACTGGATGGTTATTATGGAGTAGCTGAGTGTACTGGATGGTTAATATGGAGTAGCTGAGTGTACTGGATGGTTATTATGGAGTAGCTGAGTGTACTGGATGGTTAATATGGAGTAGCTGAGTGTACTGGATGGTTAATATGGAGTAGCTGAGTGTACTGGATGGTTATTATGGAGTAGCTGAGTGTACTGGATGGTTATTATGGAGTAGCTGAGTGTACTGGATGGTTATTATGGAGTAGCTGAGTGTACTGGATGGTTATTATGGAGTTACTGAGTGTACTGGATGGTTATTATGGAGTTACTGAGTGTACTGGATGGTTATTATGGAGTAGCTGAGTGTACTGGATGGTTATTATGGAGTAGCTGAGTGTACTGGATGGTTATTATGGAGTAGCTGAGTGTACTGGATGGTTATTATGGAGTAGCTGAGTGTACTGGATGGTTATTATGGAGTTACTGAGTGTACTGGATGGTTAATATGGAGTTACTGAGTGTACTGGATGGTTAATATGGAGTTGCTGAGTGTACTGGATGGTTAATATGGAGTTACTGAGTGTACTGGATGGTTATTATGGAGTAGCTAAGTGTACTGGATGGTTATTATGGAGTAGCTAAGTGTACTGGATGGTTATTATGGAGTAGCTGAGTGTACTGGATGGTTATTATGGAGTAGCTGAGTGTACTGGATGGTTATTATGGAGTTACTGAGTGTACTGGATGGTTATTATGGAGTAGCTGAGTGTACTGGATGGTTATTATGGAGTAGCTGAGTGTACTGGATGGTTATTATGGAGTAGCTGAGTGTACTGGATGGTTATTATGGAGTAGCTGAGTGTACTGGATGGTTATTATGGAGTAGCTGAGTGTACTGGATGGTTATTATGGAGTAGCTGAGTGTACTGGATGGTTAATATGGAGTAGCTGAGTGTACTGGATGGTTATTATGGAGTAGCTGAGTGTACTGGATGGTTATTATGGAGTTACTGAGTGTACTGGATGGTTATTATGGAGTAGCTAAGTGTACTGGATGGTTATTATGGAGTAGCTGAGTGTACTGGATGGTTATTATGGAGTAGCTGAGTGTACTGGATGGTTATTATGGAGTTACTGAGTGTACTGGATGGTTATTATGGAGTAGCTAAGTGTACTGGATGGTTATTATGGAGTAGCTAAGTGTACTGGATGGTTATTATGGAGTAGCTGAGTGTACTGGATGGTTATTATGGAGTTACTGAGTGTACTGGATGGTTATTATGGAGTAGCTGAGTGTACTGGATGGTTATTATGGAGTAGCTGAGTGTACTGGATGGTTATTAAGGAGTAGCTGAGTGTACTGGATGGTTATTAAGGAGTAGCTGAGTGTACTGGATGGTTATTATGGAGTAGTTGAGTGTACTGGATGGTTATTATGAAGTAGCTGAGTGTACTGGATGGTTATTATGGAGTTACTGAGTGTACTGGATGGTTATTATGGAGTTACTGAGTGTACTGGATGGTTATTATGGAGTAGTTGAGTGTACTGGATGGTTATTATGGAGTAGCTGAGTGTACTGGATGGTTATTATGGAGTAGTTGAGTGTACTGGATGGTTATTATGGAGTAGCTGAGTGTACTGGATGGTTATTATGGAGTAGCTGAGTGTACTGGATGGTTATTATGGAGTAGTTGAGTGTACTGGATGGTTACTACGGAGTTACTGAGTGTACTGGATGGTTATTATGGAGTAGCTGAGTGTACTGGATGGTTATTAAGGAGTTACTGAGTGTACTGGATGGTTATTATGGAGTTACTGAATGTACTGGATGGTTATTATGGAGTAGTTGAGTGTACTGGATGGTTATTATGGAGTTACTGAGTGTACTGGATGGTTATTATGGAGTAGCTGAGTGTACTGGATGGTTATTATGGAGTAGTTGAGTGTACTGGATGGTTATTATGAAGTAGCTGAGTGTACTGGATGGTTATTATGGAGTTACTGAGTGTACTGGATGGTTATTATGGAGTTACTGAGTGTACTGGATGGTTATTATGGAGTAGTTGAGTGTACTGGATGGTTATTATGGAGTAGCTGAGTGTACTGGATGGTTATTATGGAGTAGTTGAGTGTACTGGATGGTTATTATGGAGTAGCTGAGTGTACTGGATGGTTATTATGGAGTAGCTGAGTGTACTGGATGGTTATTATGGAGTAGTTGAGTGTACTGGATGGTTACTACGGAGTTACTGAGTGTACTGGATGGTTATTATGGAGTAGCTGAGTGTACTGGATGGTTATTAAGGAGTTACTGAGTGTACTGGATGGTTATTATGGAGTTACTGAATGTACTGGATGGTTATTATGGAGTAGCTGAGTGTACTGGATGGTTATTATGGAGTAGCTGAGTGTACTGGATGGTTATTATGGAGTAGCTGAGTGTACTGGACGGTTATTATGGAGTAGCTGAGTGTACTGAATGGTTATTATGGAGTAGTTGAGTGTACTGGATTGTTATTATGGAGTAGCTGAGTGTACTGGATGGTTATTATGGAGTTACTGAGTGTACTGGATGGTTATTATGGAGTTACTGAGTGTACTGGATGGTTATTATGGAGTTACTGAGTGTACTGGATGGTTATTATGGAGTTACTGAGTGTACTGGATGGTTATTATGGAGTTACTGAGTGTACTGGATGGTTATTATGGAGTTACTGAGTGTACTGGATGGTTATTATGGAGTTACTGAGTGTACTGGATGGTTATTATGGAGTTACTGAGTGTACTGGATGGTTATTATGGAGTTACTGAGTGTACTGGATGGTTATTATGGAGTAGCTGAGTGTACTGGATGGTTATTATGGAGTAGCTGAGTGTACTGGATGGTTATTATGGAGTAGCTGAGTGTACTGGATGGTAATTATGGAGTAGTTGAGTGTACTGGATGGTTATTATGGAGTAGCTGAGTGTACTGGATGGTAATTATGGAGTAGTTGAGTGTACTGGATGGTTATTATGGAGTAGCTGAGTGTACTGGATGGTAATTATGGAATAGTTGAGTGTACTGGATGGTTATTATGGAGTTACTGAGTGTACTGGATGGTTAATATGGAGTTACTGAGTGTACTGGATGGTTATTATGGAGTAGCTGAGTGTACTGGATGGTTATTATGGAGTAGTTGAGTGTACTGGATGGTTATTATGGAGTAGCTGAGTGTACTGGATGGTTATTATGGAGTAGCTGAGTGTACTGGATGGTTATTATGGAGTTACTGAGTGTACTGGATGGTTATTATGGAGTTACTGAGTGTACTGGATGGTTATTATGGAGTTACTGAGTGTACTGGATGGTTATTATGGAGTTACTGAGTGTACTGGATGGTTATTATGGAGTAGCTGAGTGGTCTGGATTGTTACTATAGAGTTACGCCCAATTCACATGGGGCGTCAACATCAACGCTTCCCATTCACTTTGAATGGGGGATGTCAAGCGTTGCTGAACTGAATTGTGGGTCCGTCAGCGCTGCTTCAATGGCGTTGCTTGCTGTAGAAGTTTGAGGATTTCTCAACTTTTCAAGCGCCAACAAAAGCGTCAGCCAATTAGATTGCTGTATGCAAATACCCCAGCTCAGACAGTAGCCGCTTGCGGAATAATTTCATTGGCTGACGCTGCTATGACGATCGCTCAGACACGCCCTCCGTCAAGCGTTGACACCAAAGCCATGTGTGAATGCACGGTTAGTGAGTGCACTGGGTGGTTACTATGGAGTTGCTGTGTATTCTGGGTCATTACTATGGTATTGCTTTGTGAACAGGGTTTAAAAGAAAAAACTAAGCTAAAAACTTTAGTAGCCTTCAGGAGAACTCTTAGTGGTAAGATAAAATATCTTGTGAATAGCCGCCCTTGAGGTTCAGAAGAAACGTTTTAAAAACGCTCCGAGAATATATATATTCCAGCTGTCTGTGCAGTATTCCTGCTGCGTTTTCACCTGAGCTGCTCTCTGTTAAACTCCAGCATCAGCCTTGACAAATGGAGTCTTCATTCCGCTCACGCTCTCCACATATCGACGTGACAGAGGTAAAACCAAAGTCTGGCGTCCCCTCGCGAAGAGCAGCCAGATAAGAGAGACGCAGACTTTCCCTTTGAAGCTGTTGATATTAACACATCAAACGGAACTGCTTTCTCTCTGCTCTTTCACAATCAGAACACAGACAAACCCCTTCAGCAGAGTTCAAAACACAACCAGCGATAGCCAGCGACAAATCCCCAAGTCCCTGCGCGTCTTTAACGTTCCTCTCCCGCTGAATTTCCACATCTTTAATGTTCTCAGCGGGAGGCCAAGATGTCTTTTTTTCTTCTTCTTTCTCGTACCTCAGACTAATCCCAGAGTATGAGACATTTCCTTTCATGCCGGACGCCTGACATTTTGACCGCGTGTTGTTGAGGAGATCCAGCGGCCATGGATCATCTCTGACCGCCAGGGTTTCTGAAAGCAAAAAATCATCTTTTTAAGAGCTTTCCTGGAGCTGAAAGGAAGAAAAGAGAGTGCTCGGGTAAACATTTCTGCAGAGAGAGAGGAAGGCTTTAGAGGCGATGCATCACTGCAGAAGAAATCCTCTGAAGAACGTCTTAAAAGGTTATTTTACAGGAAACATGAGTCATTTGACAGACAGGCTTTGCAAGTACTTCTTTAAAACCCTCAAACGCTGACATCACTTTAAAAACACTGTCAAACACACAAGCCTGAACGTTCAAATCTTCAGAATTGGTTTCAGAGTGGCTCTTAGCACAGTCATGCAGTTGATATGCAGTTGCTAGGGTGCTATGAGTTGTAGCTATGCAGTTCCTATGGTGTTCTGGGTTGATATGCGGTTGCTAGGATGTAATGTAATCAGGGCTTGATATCAACTTTTTTTGATCACCAGCCACTGTGGCTAGTAGTTTTTCAACATTACTAGCCACTTGCCATTTTCACTAGCCACAATTTTGTTGTTGGGAAAATATATTTGCATAAATTTGATGTTGGCATGAAAAAATTACTTGATTTAAATTATGTGTTATGTCCACATGCCTCCTTAACTTTTTTTTTTTACTTCACATGACTTTTTAGGGCTCAACACTAACCATTTACCATTTTTTTCTCTGGCCGACTGGCCACACTAAACTAATTATTTCCTTGTCACAAATTTAAAACAATCTGTCAAAACAAACTAAATATAGCCGTTTACATACCAGAAGTTTCCATACACTGTATAAAAAGGCACATCACCATTTAAAATAAAGTCAGATGTTAATGTGATTAAACTTTTCCTCTTTTAGGTAAGTTAGGATGATCACATTCATTTCTGTTCTGCTTAATAGCAGAATAATGAGAGAGAAATTGTTATAACTTTTCTTGAAAGTCAAGTTTACATACAATAAGATTATTCTGCCTCTGAAAAAGCTCAGATGATGGTGTCAAGGTTTTGGAGGTTTCTGATTGGCTAATTGACAACATTTGAGTTCATTGGAGGCACAACTGTAGAATAGTATTGAAGGAAAACCTCAAACACACTGCTTCCTTGTGTGACAACATGGGGAAATCAACAAGCCAGAATCAACACAAAAGCCAGATTACAATTAGCTAAATTACACTGGAAAAAGACTAATGTTTGGAGACATGTCCTGTGGTCTGATGGAGCTAAGATTGAACTGTTTAGCCATAATGACCAGTGTTACATTTGGAGGACAAAGGGGAAAGCTTACAAGCCTAGGAACACCATCCCAACTGTGAAGTATGGGGGCGGCAGCATCATGTTGTGGGGCTGTTTTGCTGCAGGAGGGACTGGTCCACTTCACAGCATAGATGGCATCATGAAGAAAGAACATTATGTAGAAATACTGAAGCAACGTCTCAAGACATCAGCCAGGAAATTAAAACTGGGCCACAAATGGGTCTTCCAAACAGACCATGACCCTAAGCATACTGCCAAATTAGTTCAAATGTGCTTTAAGGACAACAGAGTGAATGTTTTGGAGTGGCCATCACAAAGCCTTGACCTCAATCCTATAGAACATTTGTGGGCAGAGTTGAAAAAGCTTGTGTGAGCAAGACAGCCTACAAATCTGACTCAGTTACACCAATTCTGTCAGGAGGA
The DNA here is from genome assembly GCA_903798195.1 of Danio kyathit. Taxonomy (NCBI): domain Eukaryota; kingdom Metazoa; phylum Chordata; class Actinopteri; order Cypriniformes; family Danionidae; genus Danio; species Danio kyathit. The sequence continues at coordinate 2,149,991 of LR812543.1, forward strand.
ATGGGCCAAAATTCCTGCAAACGCTGCTTTATTCGCACGTCTTTTATGTGATAATAAATAATGATCTTAAATTCACCGACCTTCGACAGGGATATCTACTGTAACTAGATTAATGGGATTATTACTCGTTCTAAAAACTATTTAGTACTGCTTACATTCTAAACGTCATGTCAACCTCTACACCTGATCAATAAAGCAGGCAGAGATACACAAGTGCACTTCACATCTTTTAAAATCTCAACTTTAGAAATGTGATCTTAAACTGATCAACGTGTGTAAAAGTGGGAACCTGAAATTAAACAGTTCTGAGCATTGAGTTCAGGTTATCTGCATTCTTGCTTTGTCAAATTTGTAGTAGAAACTATGCAGTAGCCTATTTTATGTAATTTAATGCAATTTCATCTGAAATAACTTTAAAATTACAGCCAATTCCCCACTTTATCAAGTGAAAAATTAATAAATGTCACACATTACATCACTTATTTTGTTATACTTAGTTATTTAAATACTTTAAATGTAACCTTGCGCTGTCACGGTTGTGATCTATCCATTCTTCTTGCATGTGTGTGTGTGTGTGTGGGAAGTGGGTGTGTTTGTTTGGGTTTTCACCGTGTGGTGTGTGTGTATGTGTGTGTTTACATTCATCAGCTGGGTTGTCACGTGTCTTGTTACCACTCATACGTATCAGCCGTTTATCATTTAGCCACAGCTGCGCCTTTAAATGTTCAGTGTTTTGTATCTCGTGTTATCAGGCCGTTGTTTGTTCACTTCTGTGTCTGCTCTCTGTTAGACTCTCTCGCTCAATTTGGTGGAAGCTCTCCGATATAACCTGCTTCATTTGGACCTTATGCTCGTCTCCATTTCTTTGATGTTGTTACTACTGCCTGCTCTGAAGACAACATTATCTGTGAGAGACTACACCCCAAATCCGCTTCTCTAATGAACTTTACCGTGGGTAAACTCGACGATTTCCTTGAGAGCTGCTCCATAGCGCTACCATTCCCTTCCCTCGAAATCTGGTGGGTTATCTATGAGAGACTGCTATACGACGTTGGTTCACGGACGAACCTTTACCACTGTTGGCGTGTTGTATTCTGTTGTGGGCATCCTTGCCCTATTATATCTGGTGAGATCTATACCAGTTGTGACTCTTTTAATAAATCATCTTGTTTTTACTTTCATTTGGGTCTCCTGTGTATACCTTTGTGACATGCGCGTTAACTTGAGCAGCTATGTTTTCCAACGCTAACTGTCTCTGTTTGCTGATGCGGTGGTGTTTCTTTTTTTAATATATGCTCATATTTGCTATAACTGTGCATGAGCACATCAAGATCAGCTGGAGAAAGAAATGCTGATCTCTTTTTTCAGATGTTGGTGACTCATAATATCTGTGCTCCATTGATAATGCCTTTTTATAGTCGCAGTGTGCGCGCTTAACTCTGAATCAGTCTACTCAAAGTTGACTGACCCAACCCAGATCAGCTATTCTGAAACCGAAAACTCTGAGTTTTTAATCTCTCAGTAAATCAACTCAGAGGTCAAGTTTAAACTCCGAGTAGGTTGAACCTCCTTACTGAAAGAAGTGAGTAGTGAACCAGACCAGAGTTTGTGCGAACCCTACCTCAGACCACCTATTTCAGGTGGACTTGTGTATGGTTCACAGGAGTTCAGAAGACACGTTCAACAGACTTCGGTTTAACGTCTCATCCGAAAGACGGATGTTCTGGGTGGTTGTTAAGCAGTTAGTAGATGGATCTAAACTTTAAATATTTCACTGTAATTTTCATTCATTCATTTTCTTTTCTGCTTAGTCCCTTTATTAATTTGGGGTCGCCACAGCGGAATGAACCGCCAACTTTTCCAGCACATGTTTTACGCAGTGGATGCCCTTCCAGCCACAACCCATTACTGGGAAACATCCATTCACACACATACACTACAACAATTTAGCTTACCCAATTCACCTGTACCACGTCTTTAGCGGAGCACCCGGAGGAAACCCACGCGAACACGGGGAGAACATGCAAACTCCACACAGAAATGCCAACTGACCAACTGACCCAGCCAAGGCTCGAACCAGCGACCTTCTTGCTCACTGTAATTTCATTTATATTAATATTTTTATTTAATAGACCAGTTTGTGTTTTGGCACATAAGATGTTTACGCAAACATAAGCTGGACCACAGCAGATCAATGTCATAACGAATGCTCAATTCAAGAGTTCACACTTAGCTGATGATTGATAATAAAGCGTATTTGGCATGCTGTCCCAGGAGAGAGCCCTGAGCTCAAATTATCCTCGAGCCCGGGGCTCCCTCCCGTTTGAAGGGTGAGAGGAAATTTTGAGCTCAGGTAGGTTTTGAGAACTTGCTTGTGAACTGCTGAGATATATCTAAGAGTTGCCTTAGGATGCTAGTCAATTCACTTATGGTGTATGTCTTTGGGGGCGATGCAGTGGCGCAGTAGGTAGTGCTGTCGCCTCACAGCAAGAAGGTCACTGGTTAAATGAGAAACTTTAATGTGTTGCCGTGGCAGGATGAATTTTGGCGTGGCGCCCCACCATGGTAGAATGAATGTAGAGGAAATCTTGATATTATTATATTTATTATGTTAAAAAAATGTTAAATAGTATTGGTGCATCCCTAGTTTACAGCAGAGTTTATGCACATTTTTTCTTAAGAGATTCTACTAGGGCTGGACAATAATTCGATATCAATATGTATCGCGATAGAATTTTTTTCAATAACGATGATATGATTTTTGAACCCATTTCCGATATTTCGATATAAATTTGCATATATATATATTATTATTTATATAAGATCTTATACATGTATCACTTGTCACTGAATGACGTTCAGTGCTCAGCCGTCAGAAAGAGCGTGATCTGATGTCACTTACGTGATGACGAACAACACAGACGCGCTGCCAGCGCTCAGCACAGTAGGAGGTTAAGCTGCGCCGCAGAAAGTTTTAGCTACAAAATGAGTGCTCTGAATACAGATGCGAATGAACAAGCTTCCACACGTAAGAATGCAGACGAAATAGTTGATAAGAAAGGAAAGACTAATGCAGTGGTGTGGAAGTGGTTCAGTTCAGTAAAGTTAGCAACAGATTCGCGGATTCGTCTTTTCCGGATCAATAACTCATGACCGAAACATTGTTCCTACACAAATAGCACATTTTTTCAACTGTCGCAATGTATACAACCACCTACAACCTTATTTTCCTAAAAATGAGCTTTCCTACGCGCTGGACGCATTATATTGATCTCTATGCGCAGGCGGCAAAGAGACCGATCCTTAGGGACCGTCTACAAAGAGCAAAACGCAAAAACCAATACTACAAAAGCTGTCAATAACTTCCCTCTAACTCATTATACTGCCATCAAACTCAGATCACACGTCACTGCTGTCCTGCTGGTAAGACTACAACACTTATTTTTCTAAAAAACTATTTTGCATATTTTTTATGAATTTTTATTATGAAAAATATTCAATAACTGTACTGTAAATTACTGTACTCTCACCAAATTCAGTTCACACATCACTGCTGTCCTGCTGGTTATACTACAACAATTATTTTTCTAAAAAACTATTTTGCATATTTTTTATGAATTTTTGAGCTTTATTTATTTGATAGTTTATTTCACATTTCTTGTTTGTATAGGCTAAATACAAATAAAAAGTGAACAAATTTTTTTTGTACTGTTTTTATTTAAAAAAAAAGTTATGAGTCTGGAGGTATTATCGACTTTGCAAATTCACTTTGCAGACATTTGTAGGTACAGACATCCATTGTGTGCGTTCTTGGGAGTTTTTCCTTTCTTTTTATTATTGTCCATATCGATATCGGAATTATATCGTATCGACCGAAATAAAAAAATATATCGTGATATAAATTTTTGCCATATCGTCCAGCCCTAGATTCTACTAATTTGTACATTTTTATGCACAATTTCAAAACTGATGTGCATCTTACCATTTAAATTAGGAATTTATGCAATAAAGAAACTCAAACAGTGCTGTAACTAGGCATGCGACGATAACTGTTTTCAAGGTATACCGTGGTTTGGAAATATCAAGGTTATCATACCGCCAAAATTTTCTCTAATACCGTTCCTAAGGTAAGTGTAAGATTTTTCTATTTACATTTTTTTTTTAACAACAGCATCTCCAGCAGAAAAGATATCCAAAGATGCCATTTTAAATTGTAAATAACTCTGTGTTTTCGAATCTAATTAAGACAGCAGAAGTCAATGATTCATTTTCATTATTTAGCCTGGCACATTTACTGCTCCAAAATATTATAAATGTTTCTCAAAATTAAATATATTGTTTTCAAAGGGGGAAAAACGTTTAGTTTTTTACACAGACATTAAAAACAATATATTTTAGAGCAGTAATTACAATACCGTGAAACCGTGATATTGTTATCAAAGGTTATCATACCGTCAGAATCTTATACCGGCCCATGCCTAGCTGTGACCACCTGAGGATGAACATTTATGGCCTTTAAAGTACATTTTTGGTAGAATGATTCCTTTAATAGGCTAAAAAACAGCAGTTTGTGTTTCACTCGTTCTCTGCTAACACACTTCCCAGGCTCTCTGGATATTTGTCATGTTGTTTTGATTGTCACGAATGACATATTTTCCACTCAAGTCACCAGAACTGATGAACGGAGCAGGTGGGCGAGTGGAAAACACGTCTTGCTGCCTTTGTAATGGACTTTAATGAAAGAATTAACCGCAGGTCAAAGCAGCGGAGCTGATTCCTGCGAGATTTCCCTGCCCTGAGCGGACGGCTTTTGTTTTTTTCGCATGCGATTCTTCAATTACGCTGATTGAGTGCTTTGAAATGACCTTTGGAGAATCTCAATGAGAATTTCTGCTCTAATGCGATGCAGCGTGATTCACAGGCGCTCTGCTGCCGTGACCTGCGTGTTAGATAGGATTAATGCTGTATTATGCAGGATTTCAACTCTTGCTCTAAGGTTGTAATTATGAAGCCGCTGTTTTTATTCCGTGTTTTATGATGTTAATGAATTGCAATGGAAAAGGGAAGAAATAATGGGGAAAAAGGTTCAAAACCGGAGCATGCAAAAACATTTATTATGGTGCATCTTTACATTTAAATGAGTGTTCTAGTTTCTAAAACAAGTAAATGCTGAGGATTACTACTCAAAAATGAACAAAAATGACCTTTATGCAGTGGTGTGCAGGAGTAGTTTTTCTCAGGAATTGTAATTTACTGAGTAGTTTTATAAATGTGGACTTTTACTTTGCCTTGAGAACATTTTTAGGGACTAAGTCGAAAGGAAAATGAATGAATGAGTGATATAAGCTTTATTATGTCAAAGTCAGTTATTATGGAACTAATATTTTAACCTAAAACAATTATACATGCATATATTAAAGTCAGCTCGACATAAAGAAACAGCAGACTTTCTAAACCCATCTGCAGCCCAAAGAGTGTGATTAATTCCCCTTTTTATAATCTATATATAATTCACTGCACAAAATGAGTGTATTAAATATATAGCTGTGGTAAAAATAGCTGACATGAGCGTCTAAGAGAGAAAAAGCCCTGGTGAGCATAAGTACAAGAGTACAGCGGCTGACAGGAAATCACACACACACACACACACACACACACACACACACACACACACACACACACACACACACACACACACACACACACACACACACACACACACAGCGTGTTTGTCAGCGCTGGACACAGATGGAGTCATTAGAGGACAGAAATAGAGCTGATGTCAGGCAGGTTCTCGCTCCTGTCAGTCGTCTGATCACATTAAACTAGCGCTCAGTTGCTCTCTCTCACACACACACACACACACATGCTTCAGACAAGAGGACTGCGATTCCAGGCCACAGTTGACTCCGATGCACCGATCAACATGCTGGAGATGAAGGTGTAATGATCATGTGCAGATCCACAGTTCAAAAACACTCTTTTCTTAATCATTACTCACACTTCTGAATAATATACACTCACCGGCCACTTTATTAGGTACACCTGTCCAGCTGCTTGTTAACGCAAATTTCTGATCAGCCAATCACATGGCGGCAGCTCAATGCATTTAGGCATGTAGACATGGTCAAGACGATCTGCTGCAGTTCAAAGTGAGCATCAGAATGGGGAAGAAAGGGGATTTAAGTGACTTTGAATGTGGCATGGTTGTTGGTGCCAGACGGGCTGCTCTGAGTATTTCAGAAACTGCTGATCTACTGGGATTTTCACGCACAACCATCTCTAGGGTTTACAGAGAATGGTCCGACAAAGAGGAAATATCCAGTGAGCGGCAGTTCTGTGGGCGCAAATGCCTTGTTGATGCCAGAGGTCAGAGGAGAATGGCCAGACTGGCTCCAGCTGATAGAAACGCAACAGTAACTCAAATAAGCACTCGTTACAACCGAGGTCTGCAGAAGAGCATCTCTGAACACACAACACGTCCAACCTTGAGGCGGATGGGCTACAGCAGCAGAAGACCACACCGGGTGCCACTCCTGTCAGCTAAGAACAGGAAACTGAGGCTACAATTCACACAGGCTCACCAAAACTGGACAATAGAAGATTGGAGAAATGTTGCCTGGTCTGATGAGTCTCCATTTCTGCTGACACATTCGGATGGTCGGGTCAGAATTTGACCTCAACAACATGAAAGCATGGATCCATCCTGCCTTGTGTCAGCGGTTCAGGCTGGTGGTGGTGGTGTAATGGTGTGGGGGAGATTTTCTTGGCACACTTTGGGTTCATTGGTACCAATTGAGCATCAACGCCACAGCCTACCTGAGTATTGTTGCTGACCATGTCCATCCCTTTATGACCACAGTGTCTCCATCTTCTGATGGCTACTTCCAGCAGGATAACGCACCATGTCATAAAGCGCCAATCATCTCAGACTGGTTTCTTGAACATGACAAGGAGTTCACTGTACTCAAATGGCCTCCACAGTCACCAGAGCTCAATCCAATCGAGCACCTTTGGGATGTGGTGTAATGGGAGATTGCCATCATGGATGTGCAGTAGCGTTGGGCGATGTTGACAAATTTAGCATCGTACGATGTCTAATGTGAAACATTGCGATGGACAATGGCATCGTCTTCATAGGCGGAGGTGAATTAATTATTTATGAATAATTAATTAATTCATAACGAATTAATTATTTATAGCCTACCGTTTCAACTACCTGACCCGCATGGTCTTTGTTTTACCCATAACCAAATCATAAATAAATAAAGATAAGTTACACACAAATTACCACCAGGGCCGGCGCGTCCATAGAGGTGACCTAGGCGGCTGCCTAGGGCGGCAGAGCAGTCAGGGCAGCATCCGCAGCGCGTCTCCCCCCCCTTCGCTTTCGTCCACAACAAACCATGCATCATCTCAGCGCCCCTCGGTCTTTGCTTTCGTCCGCTACAAACCCCGCATCATTTCAACACCCAGCTCCGCTGCCCCCCTCCCCACTCTTTGCCGACTTTTTCGGGTTGAAGGCGGCATAACTTTTGGTTTGAGGGCGGCACTCTCGTCGTTTGCCTAGAGCGCCAGTTGAGCTTGCTCTGGCCCTGACTACCACCTGTCAATCACTTTTTTTGTGGGACTCTGGCATGAGTAGGCAGAGTGAGCTGTGTTATTATAACGACGTCCACAAATTTGGTTGGTAATAAAGGTGCACAACCAACAGTATCTGAGGTTTAAAATGACTAAGTACAAGCATGAAAGCGAACGATTGAAGCAGTGTACTGATGCTGTGACACGTTACCTGATAGATTCAAAAGACAGAAGAGTCGTTAGATAGAGACGAGATTAACTAAATATCACCTTTAACAACTATACAGGCAGTGTAGAATTATTAGGCAAATGAGTATTTTGAGCACATCATCCTCTTTCTGCATGTTGTCTTACTCCAAGCTGTATAGGCTCGAAAGCCTACTACCAATTAAGCATATTAGGTGATGTGCATCTCTGTAATGAGAAGGGGTGTGGTCTAATGACATCAACACCCTATATCAGGTGTGCATAATTATTAGGCAACTTCCTTTCCTTTGGCAAAATGGGTCAAAAGAAGGACTTGACAGGCTCCGAAAAGTCAAAAATAGTGAGATATCTTGCAGAGGGATGCAGCACTCTTAAAATTGCCAAGCTTCTGAAGTGTGATCATCCAACAATCAAGCGTTTCATTCAAAATAGTCAACAGGGTCGCAAGAAGCGTCTGGAAAAACCAAGGCGCAAAATAAACTGCCCATGAACTGAGAAAAGTCAAGCGTGCAGCTGCCAAGATGCCACTTGCCACCAGTTTTGCCATATTTCAGAGCTGCAACATCACTGGAGTGCCCAAAAGCACAAGGTGTGCAATACTCAGAGACATGGCCAAGGTAAGAAAGGCTGAAAAACCACCACCACTGAACAAGACACACAAGCTGAAACGTCAAGACTGGGCCAAGAAATATCTCAAGACTGATTTTTCTAAGGTTTTATGGACTGATGAAATGAGAGTGAGTCTTGATGGGCCCGTGGCTGGATCGGTAAAGGGCAGAGAGCTCCAGTCCGACTCAGACGCCAGCAAGGTGGAGGTGGAGTACTGGTTTGGGCTGGTATCATCAAAGATGAGCTTGTGGGGCCTTTTCGGGTTGAGGATGGAGTCAAGCTCAACTCCCAGTCCTACTGCCAGTTTCTGGAAGACACCTTCAAGCAGTGGTACAGGAAGAAGTCTGCATCCTTCAAGAAAAACATGATTTTCATGCAGGACAATGCTCCAATGCTCCAAGTACTCCACAGCGTGGCTGGCAAGAAAGGGTCTAAAAGAAGAAAAACTAATGACATGGCCTCCTTGTTGACCTGAACTGAACCCCATAGAGAACCTGTGGTCCATCATCAAATGTGAGATTTACAAGGAGGGAAAACAGTACAGCTCTCTGAACAGTGTCTGGGAGGCTGTGGTTGCTGCTGCACGCAATGTTGATGGTGAACAGATCAAAACACTGACAGAATCCATGGATGGCAGGCTTTTGAGTGTCCTTGCAAAGAAAGGTGGCTATATTGGTCACTGATTTGTTTTTGTTTTGTTTTTGAATGTCAGAAATGTATATTTGTGAATGTTGAGATGTTATATTGGTTTCACTGGTGAAAATAAATCATTGAAATGGGGATATATTTGTGTTTTGTTAAGTTGCCTAATAATTCTGCACAGTAATAGTCACCTGCACACACAGATATCCTCCTAAAATAGCTCAAACTAAAAACAAACTAAAAACTACTTCCAAAAATATTCAGCTTTGATATTAATGAGTTTTTTAGGTTCATTGAGAACATGGTTGTTGTTCAATAATAAAATTAATCCTCAAAAATACAACTTGCCTAATAATTCTGCACTCCCTGAAGTGAGATGCCATCCAGCTGTACATCTTTGATAAACTGTCTGACGTACACTGTTCTCTGGAGCTCAGTCGAGCGCATGACAGTGTGTGTGTTTGTAGCTGTGTCTGTCTCTGTGTGTCTGTCTGTGTGTGTGGTCACGTGATGTGTGTTTTCAGTAGACGGAGGGCTGTTCAGAAATGCTAGGTGAAACACCAGTGTGGACGTGGGTCATTTTCGTTCTAAAATGCCATTTTAAAACTCAGCTGTATTAGTGTAAACGGGGCCTGAGTGTGTATTTTTCACGAGCGGGTTTGCGACGGGGGGGGGGGCGGAGGATCGGCGATGCCGGCTCAGCATCGCAATGTCTATCGGCCATCGGCGATGGACGATAGCATCGTCTATCGGCCCAACCCTAATGTGGGGCCGACAAATCTGCAGCGACTGTGTGATGCTATCATGTCAATATGGAGCAAAATCTCTGAGGAATATTTCCAGTGCCTTGTTGAATCTCTGCCATGAAGGATTAATGCAGTTCTGAAGGCAAAAGGGGGTCCAACCCGGTACTAGTAAGGTGTACCTAATAAAGTGGCCGGCATATGTTTTACACAGTGGATGCCCTTCCAGCAGCAATCTAAGACTGGGAAACACCCATACACACTCATTTTCACAAACACACACTCATACACTACGGCCAATTTAGTGCCAGTTAACCTATAGGAAACCCACGCCAACACGGGGAGAACATGCAAACTCCACACAGAAACGCCAACTGACTCAGCCGAGACTCGAACCAGCGACCTTCCTGCTGTGAGGCGATTGTGCTACCCACTGTGCCACCATGACGCCCCATATATAATTTTATTTATATATGTATAGATAAGCGTGAGTGTTTAGCTGATCCCAGACCAGTGTTTTCAGTATACACAGATAGGTGGTTTTCTGGCTTCACCTGAGTACAGCAGAGCTGCTAATGTGAGTCAGAGTCTCTGTTTCTGAGCTCCAGCTGTTCTGTGGAGCACAGGATCATTTATTCATGAGACGCTCGCAGTCTGTGTGTGTGTGTGTGTTTCTCACCAAGGTTATCAGTGAAGAGTGTGTGTGTGTGTAGGGAGACCTGAACACACTGGCCAGTCTACAGGAGCTTAAATCTGTTTACACACATAGACACACTGACTTACACACACAGACACACACACAAACTCAAATACACAATCACACACATGCACACTCAAACATTCATGCATTCACACACTCTCACACAAACACACACACACAGACTTAGTCACACACACTTGTTCACTAACTCACTCGCATACACAGATACACGCAAATACATATACACGTACACACACACACACATGCGCGCACACTCTCTCTCTCCCTCACACACACAAACACATACACACTCAAATACACAGTCACACACACTTATATCTACACTCACTCAGCATTACAGCATCTGCTAAGCATTTGAATATGACTGTGTGCCTAAGTGTGTGTATGTGCGCATGTGTGTGTGTCGGGTGTCATTACATGCTATAATTACACCAGCATCTGTTCGCTCTCTGCCAGCTGTGGACTCTTGGGAAGCTGTGTGTGTGTTTGTAGTGATCCAGCACTGATCCAGGGCCAGTTTAACACACACACACTCTCACTCTAAACGTCTGGCTCCAGCTGACTCCAGATCAGTCCACCTGTGGATCCTCTGATGAAGCGTCCTGACATCAGTCTGAAGCAGCTCTACATTCAGCGCACACACTCAGCTTTCTTCATTTGCTTTTTCTCCAATGCACAGTTGAAGGCATCAGTCTATCATTCTATCTGTCATTCTGTCTATCTATCCATCCATCCATTCTATCCATTATTCAATCCACCATCCATCCATCAATCTGTAAATTATTCCATCTATCCAGCGGTCCGTCATTCTGTCCATCCATCTGTCTATCCATTCATTCATTCATCATTCGTTCTATCCATTGTTCAACTCACCATCCATCCGCATTCTATAATTTATTCTTCTCCAGCTATTTTTCATTCTGTATATCTATCCATCCATCCATTATCCACTGTTTAATCATTCCATTTTTCCATCCATCATTCCATTCATCCATTGTTCTATACATTCCTTTATTCTGTCTATCATTTCATCCATAGTTTCCATCTATCCATTCATTGTTTAATTGCTCTATCCATACATCCATCATTCTGTTTTTTTATTCCACTAATCCATCCATCCATCTATTATTCCATTCATTCATCCAACAGTAATTTCATCCATCCTTCCATCCATTCATCCATTGTTCCATCATTCCATTCATCCATTTTTCTATCTATCCATCATTCCATTCATCCATCGTTCCATCCATTCATCAGTGATTTCATCCATCTATCCATCATTCCATTCATCCATCCATCCATTCATTTATTGTTTAATTGCTCTATCCATACATCCATCATTCAGTTTTTTTTATTCCACTAATCCATCCATCCATCTATTATTCCATTCATTCATCCAACAGTAATTTCATCCATCCTTCCATCCATTCATCCATTGTTCCATCATTCCATTCATCCATTTTTCTATCTATCCATCATTCCATTCATCCATCGTTCCATCCATTCATCAGTGATTTCATCCATCTATCCATCATTCCATTCATCCATCCATCCATTCATTTATTGTTTAATTGTTCTATCCATACATCCATTATTCAGTTTTTTAATTCCATTAATCCATCCATCTGTCAATCGTTCCATCCAACCATCCATCCATCATTTCATTCATCCATCGTTCCATCTATTGATCCATCAGTAATTTCATCCAACCATCCATCATTCCATTAATTCGTCCTTCAGTAATTTCATCCATCCATTAATCCATTGTTCCATCCATCCATTCCATTCATTCATCGTTTCATCCATCAGTAATTTCATCCATCCATCCATCCATCCATTCATCCATCATTCCATCTATTCATCCATCCATTGTTCTATCCATCATTCCATTCATCTATCATTCCATCCATTCATCCATTGTTCTATCCATCACTCCATTTATTCATCGTTCCTTCCATTCGTCCATCAGTAATTTTATCCATCCATCCCTTGTTCTGTCCATCCATCATTCCATTCATCCATCGTTCAATCCATTCATCCATCAGTAATTTCATCCATCCATCCATTAATCCATTGTTCCATCCATCCATCCATTCATTTATTGTTTAATTGTTCTATCCATTCATCCATTATTCTGTTTATTTATTCCATTAATCCATCCATCATTCCATCCATCTGTCAATTGTTCCATCCCACCATCCATCATTCCATTCATCCATCAGTAATTTCATTCATCCATTGTTCTATCCATCACTCCATTTATTCATCGTTCCATCCATTCGTCCATCAGTAATTTCATCCATCCATCCATTCATCCATTGTTCTATCCATCAATCCATTTATTCATCGGTCCATCCATTCGTCCATCAGTAATTTTATCCATCCATCCATCATTCCATTCATCCTTCGTTCAATCCATTCATCCATCAGTAATTTCATCCATTAATCCATTGTTCTATCCATCCATCATTCCATTCATCCATTGTTCCATTCATCCATCGTTCCATCAGTAATTTCATCCATCCATCGTTCCATCATTCCATCCATCTATCAATCGTTCCATCCAACGTCCATCATTCCATTCATCATTCCATCCACCATTCCATCCAACCATCCATCATTTCATTCATCCATTGTTCTATCCATCCATCACTCCATTCATCAATCATTCCATCCATTCATCCATCCATACATCCAATATTCCATCCATCTATCAATCGTCCCATCCATCCATCATTCTATTCATTTATTGTTCAATCCATCCATCAATCGTTCAATCCAACCATCCATCATTCCATTCATCCATTGTTCTATTCATCCATCATTCCATCCATCGTTACATCCAATCGTCCATTATTCCATCCATCCATCCATCATTCCATTCATCCATTGTTCCATCCATCCATCAATCGTTCCATCATTCCATTTATCCACTGTTCTATCCATTCGTCAATCTCTATCCAACCCTCAATTGTTTCATCCATACATCTATCATTTAATCCATCTATCAATCGTTCCATCCAACCATCCATCATTCCATTCATCCATTGTTCTATCCATCCGTCAATCCATCCATCAATCTCCATCCATCGTTACATCCAATCGTCCATCATTCCATCCATCCATAATTCCATCCATTGTTCCATCCATCCATCCATTGTAAAATTGTTCTATTTATACATCTGTTGTTCTGTCTATAATTCCAATAATCCATCCATCCATCAATTATTCCAGATACAGAAACTGATATAGTCACTTGTATGTTGGAGTTGTGTATAAAAGTAAAATAGCTCAACATTAATGTCTATACAGAAGAATCATCATAATGTCTGTTGTGCTGAGTTCTGTTCAGATTCAGCGGCGGCTCATTCACATTCAGCAACAGTTCAAGTGATTGTCAGGAGCAGAATTGATCTGCTATTGAGTATCTCTCAGAGACAACAGCTCAGAGATCACCTTTATTCACCGCACGCATCAGGTCACACGCTTCAGCACTGGACGAATAGGTGGAATTATCCCTCGCAAACCGCTGAACGTGCTGTTTTGGGAACAGGTGTCTCAGACAACAGAAAACCTGCACCAAGCACAAAATGAAATCTTACAAAGAGGAAATTGTTTATTCATGAGGCCGCGGCAGGACACTGACAATATTTCCAGTTTTCTTTTTCTCTGGAATTGCTGACTGCATACTGTTCCCCACAGGCTGTTGTCTGGCATGGTGATGTATAGTGTGTGTGTGTGTGTGTGTGTGTCTGCTGATGTACAGACCTCTGCTTTCTTACTTTCTGTCAAGTGAACAGATTCTTTTCTTTGGTTCTTTTTTATAAACATCTTTCAGGGAACGAGAGAGCTGAAATATCAATGTCAAGTAAGCACTGACCATTATCGAAACTACTTGGAAAAACCTAACTCTAACCAACTCCAAGGCAACATCTTAGCAACCAGCTACAACATTTTACATTTACATTACACTAAAGAACTCCATAGCATGAAGTACATATAAACAATTCCCTAGCAACTATCCAGAATTTCAGGTTATCCTGCTGGAAGTAGCCATCAGAAGATGGAGACACTGTGGTCATAAAGGGATGGACATGGTCAGCAACAATACTCAGGTAGGCTGTGGCTTTGACACCATGCTCAATTGGTACTAATGAACCCAAAGTGTGCCAAGACAAATCTCCCCCACACCATTACACCACCACCACCAGCCTGAACCGCTGATACAAGGCAGGATGGATCCATGCTTTCATGTTGCTGAGGTCAAATTCTGACCCGACCATCCGAATGTGGCAGCAGAACTGGAGACTCATCAGACCAGGCAACGTTTCTCCAATCTTCTCTTGTCCAGTTTTGGTGAGCCTGTGTGAATTGTAGCCTCAGTTTCCTGTTCTTAGCTGACAGGAGTGGCACCCGGTGTGGTCTTCTGCTGCTGTAGCCCATCCGCCTCAAGGTTGGACGTGTTGTGTGTTCAGAGATGCTCTTCTGCAGACCTCGGTTGTAACGAGTGCTTATTTGAGTTACTGTTGCCTTTCTATCAGCTGGAACCAGTCTGGCCATTCTCCTCTGACCTCTGGCATCAACAAGGCATTTGCGCCCACAGAACTGCCGCTCACTGGATATTTCCTCTTTGTCGGACCATTCTCTGTAAACCCTAGAGATGGTTGTGCGTGAAAATCCGAGTAGATCAGCAGTTTCTGAAATACTCAGAGCAGCCCGTCTGGCACCAACAACCATGCCACGTTCAAAGTCACTTAAATCCTCTTTCTTCCCAATTCTGATGCTCACTTTGAACTGCAGCAGATCGTCTTGACCATGCCTAAATGCATTGAGCTGCTGCCATGTGATTGGCTGATTAGAAATTTGCGTTAACAGCAGTTGGACAGGTGTACCTAATAAAGTGGCCAGTGAGTGTATATTATTTAATAGCATCATTATTCTTCACACGATTCTTCAGAAATCTTTCTGATATGATGATTTGATGTTTAAGAAACTGTAAATATTTATACTGAAAACAGTCGTACGCTCTGTTTGCGTAACACAATAAATGGTTCAAAAGTGGCCTAAAATGCTTGCAAAAATAGCACAGAAAATATATCAAGTAGCCATTCATGCATGCACAGAAATAGCAGAGAGAGCTGAATCTGCACGGCTTGAGTCATTTATATAAAATAAACAAGCCAGCTAGTTTTCTGCGTGACTAATCAACATGTTTAATGAGTATTCACGCGGTATATATCATATATGAATATATGCGCCGGTGTCGTCTGAGATGTTTGTCGAGTGCTGGAAGGGTTTCCGCTGTTCTTGGGAAACCTGAGATGCTTTAATGAGTCTTATGAGGCAAGTTGTGGAAAAAACACTTTTATTATGCCAGACTTCCATTTCCCTGGATCCCTCGAGCTCCACACAGTCCTGCCAGGAGTCATGGAGCAAATATAAACAATTACCCAAACAACATCATCACCAGAACATCTCAGACATCTGGATCACTGCAAAACACTCATACAGAGACTGCTTTTCCAGTTACACCAAGAGAAAGTTTATCTTCTTTTGAATAATTTAGCTTCATTCATTTATTTCCCTTCGGATTATTCCCTTATTTATCAGGGGTCACCACAGCGAAATGAACCACCAACTATTCCAGCATATGTTTCACACAGCTGATGCCCTTCCAGCTGCAACCCAGTACTGGGAAACACCCATACACACTCATTCTTACACACACACACACACTCATACACTACGGTCAATTTAGTTCATGTATTCCCCTATAGCGCATGTGTTTGGACTGTGGAGGATACCAGAGCACCCGGAGGGAACCCACGCCAACACAGGGAGAACATGCCAACTCCAGAACAGA
Organism: Danio kyathit; assembly: GCA_903798195.1. Classification (NCBI taxonomy): domain Eukaryota; kingdom Metazoa; phylum Chordata; class Actinopteri; order Cypriniformes; family Danionidae; genus Danio; species Danio kyathit. The sequence goes on from LR812543.1 coordinate 2,166,357, forward strand.
AACGCCAACTGACCCAGCTGAGACTCGAACCAGTCACCTTCTTGCTGTGAGGCCACAGTGCTAACCACTTCCCCACCATGTCACCCTATTTGAGAATGTGTTTATTTATATTTAAAAATCATATATTTGATCTAATGCAAATTATACACAAATACAGTGTGTGTATATATATATATATATATAAATAAATATTGTTTTGTATGTTTTATTGTATTTTGTTTCGTATATATGGATGCGATTAATTGTTTGATCACAATAATTTTTCTTGAAACATTTCATGTGTATATAAACAAAATGTTTCTTAAATATTTTATTAATAATAATAAGAAAATAACACAATGGGATTATCTAACTTGTTTTCAGAAATCAATAGTTGGTGGAATAACGCTGATCTTAATATATAACTAGATATTAAAGTTTGAGGACAAACTTTATGGTGGCTTGAGAAAGCAGAGTCTGAAAGTCTGAAGTAGTTTTAAAGTGTTAATAACTGAAGTAGTTTTTATGAAGTTTGAAACAGTCGGCATAGATAAGTACATATATGTTAGCATGTTTCTAGTGGTTGCTAACATAAATTAGCATGATTCTAGCATGAATTAGCATGTTACTAGCATGATCATAGCATGAATTAGCATGCTGTTAGCATGATTCTAGCATGAATTACCATGTTACTAGCGTGTTTCTAGCATGAATTAGCATGTTACTAGCGTGTTTCTAGCATGAATTAGCATGTTACTAGCATGTTACTAGCGTGTTTCTAGCATGGATTAGCATGTTACTAGCATGTTACTAGCATGGATTAGCATGTTACTAGCGTGTTTCTATCGTGAATTAGCATGTTACTAGCGTTTCTAGCATGAATTAGCATGTTACCAGCATGTTTCTAGCATGAATTAGCATGTTACTAGCATGTTTCTAGCATGAATTAGCATGTTTCTAGCATGAATTAGCATGTTACTAGCGTGTTTCTAGCATGAATTAGCATGTTACTAGCATAGATTAGCATGTTACTAGCGTGTTTCTATCGTGAATTAGCATGTTACTAGCGTTTCTAGCATGAATTAGCATGTTATTAGCATGTTTCTAGCATGAATTAGCATGTTACTAGCATGGTTCTAGCATGAATTAGCATGTTACTAGCATGGTTCTAGCATGAATTAGCATGTTACTAGCATGTTTCTAGCATGAATTAGCATGTTACTAGCCTGTTTCTAGCATTAATTAGCATGTTTCTAGCATGAATTAGCATGTTACTAGCATGTTTCTAGCATGAATTAGCATGTTACTAGCATGGATTAGCATGTTACTAGCGTGTTTCTATCGTGAATTAGCATGTTACTAGCGTTTCTAGCATGAATTAGCATGTTACTAGCATGTTTCTAGCATGAATTAACATGTTACTAGCATGTTTCTAGCATGAATTAGCATGTTACTAGCGTGTTTCTAGCATGAATTAGCATGTTTCTAGCATGAATTAGCATGTAACTAGCGTGTTTCTAGCATGAATTAGCATGTTACTATCCTGTTTCTGGCATGAATTAGCATGTTACTAGCATGATTCTAGCATGAATTAGCATGTTACTAGCCTGTTTCTAGCATGTTACTAGCATGAATTAGCATGTTACTAGCCTGTTTCTAGCATGAATTAGCATGTTGTTAGCATGATTCTAGCATGAATTAGCATGTTACTAGCATGTTTCTAGCATGAATTAGCATGTTACTAGCCTGTTTCTAGCATGAATTAGCATGTTGTTAACATGATTCTAGCATGAATTAGCATGTTACTAGCATGTTTCTAGCATGAATTAGCATGTTACTAGCCTGTTTCTAGCATGAATTAGCATGTTACTAGCCTGTTTCTAGCATGAATTAGCATGTTACTAGCATGTTCCTAGCATGAATTAGCATTATTCTAGCATGAATTAGCATGTTACTAGCCTGTTTGTAGCATGAATTAGCATGTTGTTAGCATGATTCTAGCATGAATTAGCATGTTACTAGCCTGTTTCTAGCATGAATTAGCATGTTACTAGCGTGTTTCTAGCATGAATTAGCATGTTACTAGCGTGTTTCTAGCATGAATCAGCTTGTTTCTAGAATGAATTAGCTTGAATTAGCATGTGCTAGCATGACTAGCATGTCACTAGTGTGTTGCTAGCATCTTTCTAGCAAAATTAGCATGTCAGTAGGATGTTAAAACTATTAGCATATGTTAGAATAGCTAATCACAGTCTATGGGACAGATGCTGGGGTGTTGTAAGTGGTTGCTAGGGAGTGGCTATTAAGTTTAAAGGTCATCAGTGATTGGCTGCTGGCTAGACTGAGTTAAATGAGCTCAGCCATTAGTCTGTGGCACAGTCTGATGCAGAGTTATGAGCTCACAAAGGTTCATCCAATGTTAAGTCAATGACAGTCTTTTACAATGCAAGTCTATGGGACAGTTGCTAGGGTGCTGTAAGTGGTTGCTAGGGAGTGGCTAGTAAGTTAAAAAGTCATCAGTTATTGGCTGCTGGCTAGACGGAGTTGAATGAGGCCAGTTAGAAGTCTGTAGGTCAGTCTGATGCAGAGTTATGAGCTCACAAAGTTTGACCCAATGTTAAGTCAATGGGACTTTTGGGAATTTTCAGGGTCGTTTTTCGGAAAAACGATAGTCGGATCAGTTAGAAAAGATATAGCAACCCGAGTCAGACCAGTTTAAAAGTTTGACGAAAGTTTGAAGTATGTAGCTTGAAAGGTTTAGGAGGAGATACACTTTAAAATTAGTCTCAGAAGACGGAAGAAGAAGAAGAAGAAGAAGTTTATGTAGAATATCAGAATGGTGGCTTTCTCAAGCCACCATAAATATATATATATATATATATATATATATATATATATATATATATATATATATATATATATATACACACACACTCACACTCACAGACACTTTGGGTCCATTAGTACCAATTGAGCATGGTGTCAACGCCACAGCCTACCTGAGTATTGTTGCTGACCATGTCCATCCCTTTATGACCACAGTGTCTCCATCTTCTGATGGCTACTTCCAGCAGGATAACGCACCATGTCACAAAGCGCCAATCATCTCAGACTGGTTTCTTGAACATGACAAGGAGTTAATTGTACTCAAATGGCCTCCACAGTCACCAGAGATCAATCCAATAGAGCACCTTTGGGATGTGGTGGAACGGGAGATTGGCATGTCCTGTCTTGTTGATTTGATTATACACGTTACTACAGAGACATGTTAATACGCAGCTGTCAATCAATATTGGTGGGCGGGGGGACCGCACTCCTACGTCAAGTTGCGGTCGGTCTCAAAACCGTTCCAATTGGTCCACCGTTTTTACGTTGTTAAATTGAAAAAAAAGGACTGGGTGTGTTTATATCACTCCAATATGACGGTCTATACACTATACCTACACATATGTCTGTTCAAACAGCTTGAAAAGTAGATTTTTCACCATAGGTGCCCTTTAAATGTCTTGATTTCCAGGGGCACCAAAGTCCTCCGGTGATAAAATAAAGGGGTGAAAGCAGGGCCTACATCAGCTCAGAGACCAGGCCTGAATGGCAAACACGCAGAAGCGCAAATGAACTCCTGGAGAGCTCCAGAAAGACAGCAGGAATGTGTTGGGGTCATGGAGGAGAAACCCCTCATGACATCAGTTACAGGACTCTCCTGTGGGTTTACATCAGGCGCAGACGGAGAGAAATCAGATTTTACACATGAAAGAGAAACGCTTTCGCTCTTTAGTGTGACAAACACACACACACACACACACACATGCGAATCACTGAAGACTGCACTCCACCATAATCACACACAAATAAGAAGAGGTGTGCTGATCAATTAGCCAGATTGCTAAAACTAATCTTCTCTGGTGCTTAAACAACAATAGGAGATCTACAGAAAAAGAGAGAGAGATGTAGGTAACGAGAGGTGTAACGAACAGATAACTAGTGGCTGAAGCTTTGTTTTTGTCTTGGCCAACTGATGAAGATGATGAAGAGGAAGTGGAGGAGGAATAAATGCAGGAGGAAGAAGAGGAAGCAGTAGAGAAGCAGGAGAAAGAAGAGCGAGAGAAGGAAGAGAAAAAAAAGCAGGAAGAAGAAGAGGAAAAGGCGAGGAAGACGAGGGAGAAAGGGAAGAAGATTAGGAAAAAGAGGAAGAAGAGGAGGAAGAAGATGAAGAAAAAGAGGAAGTAGGGGAAGAAGAATAGAAAGAAAATAAGGAAGAAGATGAGGAAGAAGGGGAAGAAGAGGAAGAAGAAAAGAAAGGAGAGGAAGAAAATAAGGAAAGAGATGAGGAAGAAGGGAAAGAAGAGGAGGAAGAAAAAGATGAATCAGTATAGAAGGAAGAGGATGAGTAGCAGGAGAAAGAAGAGAGAAATTAGAAAAGAAGAGGAGGAAGAAATGGAAGAAGAGGAAGACTAAGAGGAAGGGGAGGAAGAAGGAGAAAGGAGGAGGAAGAGGAGGAAGAAATGGAAGAAGAGGAAGACTAAGATGAAGGGGAGGAAGAAGGAGAAAGGAGGAGGAAGAAATGGAAGAAGAGGAAGACTAAGAGGAAGGGGAGGAAGAAGGAGAAAGGAGGAGGAAGAAATGAAAGAAGATGAAGACCAAGAGGAAGGGGAGGAAGAAGGAGAAAGGAGGAGGAAGAAGAGGAGGAAGAAATGGAAGAAGAGGAAGACTAAGAGGAAGGGGAGGAAGAAGGAGAAAGGAGGAAGAAGAGGAGGAAGAAATGGAAGAAGAGGAAGACTAAGAGGAAGGGGAGGAAGAAGGAGAAAGGAGGAAGAGGAGGAGGAAGAAATGGAAGAAGATCAAGACCAAGATGATGGGGAGGAAGAAGGAGAAAGGAGGAGGAGGAAGAAGAAATGGAAGAAGATGAAGACCAAGACGAAGGGGAGGAAGAAGGAGAAAGGAGGAGGAGGAAGAGGAAGAATTGGAAGAAGATGAAGACTAAGAGGAAGGGGAGGAAGAAGAAGAAAGGAGGGGAGGAGGAAGAGGAAGAATTGGAAGAAGATGAAGACTAAGAGGAAGGGGAGGAAGAAGGAGAAAGGAGGAGGAGGAAGAGGAAGAATTGGAAGAAGATGAAGACTAAGAGGAAGGGGAGGAAGAAGAGGAGGAAGCAATGGAATAAGATGAAGACTAAGAGGAAGGGGAGGAAGAAGAGGAGGAAGCAATGGAATAAGATGAAGACTAAGAGGAAGGGGAGGAAGAAGGAGAAAGGAGGAGGAAGAAATGGAAGATGAAGACTAAGAGGAAGGGGAGGAAAAAGGAGAAAGGAGGAGGAAGAGGAGGAAGAAATGGAAGAAGATGAAGACCAAGAGGAAGGGGAGGAAGAAGGAGAAAGGAGGAAGAAGAAGAGGAGGAAGAATTGGAAGAAGATGAAGACTAAGAGGAAGAGGAGGAAGAAGGAGAAAGGAGGAGGAGGAAGAGGAAGAATTGGAAGAAGATGAAGACTAAGAGGAAGGGGAGGAAGAAGAGGAGGAAGCAATGGAATAAGATGAAGACTAAGAGGAAGGGGAGGAAGAAGGAGAAAGGAGGAGGAGGAAGAAGAGGAGGAAAAGGGGAAAGAATAGAAGAAAAAGGAGAGGTAGATGCGGAAGAAAAGAAAGATGATTAAGAAAAAGAGGAAGAAAAGGAGAAAAGAGGAAGAAAAATGAGGAGGAAGATTAGGAAAAGGAGGAAGAAGGGAAAGAAGAGAAGGAATAAGAGGAAAAAGACGAGAAAGAAGAATTGAAAGAAAATAAGGAAGAAGATGAAGAAGACGAAGATGCGAAGAAGAGGAGGAAGAAGTACAGTAGAGAAAGAATAGGGAGAACAGGAAGAGGAGGAGGATGAAGAGGAGAAAGAAGAAGAAGATGAGGAAGAAGAGAATCCATCAGTCCAGATAAACCCAGTCTGGATGTTTTCCTCAATAAGCTGAAGACAGATGAGCAGAGCTTCCTCAACCCTGATCCAGACTCTCCATCACTCTCAGCAGGAGGACGAACATCTTTCACTCACACACATGCCTGACCGAACACATCATCCCATCACTTTTCCCAACAGTCCAATATTCTGGTGCATCATGGGAAGGACCGCTTTCCAACCCAAGAGCAAACTGTCCATCTGTGTGTGTGTGTGTGTGTGTGTGTGTGTGTGTGTGTGTGTGGAGTTGAGCTCAGTGTTGCTGTGGAGGGGAGAGATGCTGTATAATCTGCACTCATCAGGGAGCAGTGATTAATGTGCAGGGAACTGCTTCAGAAACAGGCGCGCTTTTTAATGGAAACACCAACAAGTGCACATAATTTAAAAGTGTGTATAAAAACCTGAATGAATGGAAGCACATTAGAGACCGTGAGCATCTGGATCTCCAGCAAACACATGGAGGATCTGTGTTCTCAGTCACTCTCCTCTGACCCGGACACACTGCCTCGGGGAGGCTGCGATTGTTTTTCAATATCTCTGCTGACCTCTGACCCCAGGCTCAGGAGGCGGGGCAGCGGTCGAGGGGTCAGCAGGAGGACATAGATTAACACAGAGAGCCGCCTGTCAGTTATTACTTTTATCCAATCAATAGAGAGCCGAGCTTCAGTCCGACCGCGGCTGATCTGTCTGACACGATCAATGCTATAATAGCAGCAGCTATAAAACACTTCTGTGTGTGTGTGTGTGTGTGCGTGTGTGTGTGTGTGTGTGTGTGTGTGTGTGTGTGTGTGTGTGTGTGTGTGTGGGGCACAAATGTGTAAAATGACATGGGTGTGACACAGGTACTACGAGGCTGAGGTGAATTATGAGAACATACATTAATTTATTCAGTCATTTTCCTTTGGCTTAGTCTATTATTTATCAAGACTCGCCACAACGGAATGAACCGCCAACTAATAACCCAGTACTGGGAAATATGAGGACACTGAAGATGTCAAAAGGCTTATAAACCATACAGAATGTGTTTTTTTATAAAGTACAAATGCAATTTCCTGAAAGGTGCCGTTTAAAACAACAGTATAAAAACAATGGAAACCTATGGAATGTCCCCACAATTCACAAAAACAAACCTGTGTGTGTGGTTTTGTGACATATCAGGGGACAAATGTGTAAAATGAAATTGGTATGTCGTGGGTATTACAAGGACAAAGTGAATTAATTTTCCTTTTTTTCCTTATTTATCAAGAATTGCCACAGTGGAATGAACCGCCAACAATTTCAGCATATGTTTTACACAGTGGATGCCCTTCCAGCCGCAACCCAGTACTGGGAAATATGAGGACATTGAAGAGGTCAAAAGGTTTATTAATCATACAGGATGTGTTTTTATTCAGGGCAGTTGCTAGGGTTTTATAGGTGGTTGCTAGGCTGTTCATGGCAGTTGCTAGGGCTTTATAGGTGACTGCTAAGGACTTGTTAGCATGGTTTATAATAATGGTTGTTGTTAGGGGGTTTGTGGTGGTTGCTACAGTGTTCATGGTTGCTATCTGAGAGTTGCTAGTGTGTTCCTAGTGGTCTACTGCAGTTGCCATGGTGTTGTGGGTGGTTGTTGGGGTATTCCTATGGTTGTTAGGGTCTTGTGCGTGGTTGCTAGGGTATAATTTGGGGTTCAGTGTGGTTGTTATCGTCTTGTGGGTGATTGCTATGGTGTACCTAGAAGTTCACTGCGGTTGAAATGGTGTTGTGGGGGTTGCAACAGCTGAATGAACTGCCAACTATTCCAGCATGTTTCACGCAGTGGATGCCTTTCCAGCCGCAACCCAGTACTGGGAAATATGAGTACATTAAAGATGTCAAAAGGCTTATAAATCATACAGAATGTGTATTTTTATAAAGTAAACCTGCACAGTTTCCTGAAAGGTGCAGTTTCAGGTGTTGGACAATAGGGAATAAAACAGTTATACAGTATAAAAACAATGAAAACCTATGTCCCCACAATTCACAAAAACAAACCTGTGTGTGTGGTTTTGTGACCTATCAGGGGACAAATGTGTACAATGACATTGGTATGTTGAAGAGGTCTAGGGTCTAGGTTTCTAGGGTTTTGTGGGTGGTTACTAAGGAATTGCTATGATGGTTTATTATAATGGTTGTTGCAAGGGCGTACGTGGCAGAAGCTAGGGTGTTATATGTGGTTGCTGTGAAGCTGCTAGGATGTTAATGGTTGTTGCTAGGGTGTTCGTGGTAGTTGGCGGTTGTAAAAGAGCTGATGTGATGTTAATTGTTGTTGCTAGGGTGATATAGTTGGTTGCTGAGGTATTTAAGGTTTTGTGGGTGGTGGCTACAAGGTTATCCAGGGCAGCTGCTAGAGTTTTATAGGTGGTTGCTAGGTTGTTTATTGCCGTTGCTAGAGTATTACAGGTGGATGCTAAGGACCTGCTAAGATGGTTTACAATAATGGTTGTTGTTAGGGGGACGTGGTTGGTTGCTAGAGTGTTCATATTTGCTATCTGCTAGTGTGTTCCTAGTGGTTCACTGCTGTTGCCATGGTGTTGTGGGTTCGCTGTGGTTGTTAGGGTGTCCATGTGAGTTTACTGTGGTTGTTATGGTGTTGTGGTGGTTGCTAGGGTGTTCCTATGGGTTCACTGCTGTTGTTATAGTGTTGTGGGTGATTGCTAGGGTGCTCATGGTTGCTATCTGAGAGTTGCTGCTAGTGTGTTCATAGTGGTTAACTGCAGTTGCCATGGTGTTGTGGGTGGTTGCTAGGGTGTTCCTATGGGTTTACCGTGGTTGTTGTGGGTGGTTGCTAGGGTGCTCATGGTCGCTATCTGAAAGTTGCTAGTGTGTTCCAAGTGGTTCATTGCATTTACCATGGTGTTGTGGGTGGTTGCTAAGGTGTTCCTATGGGTTCACTGTGGTTTTTATGGTGTTGTGGGTGGTTGCTAGGATGTTCATGATTGCTATCTGAGAGTTGCTGCTAGTGTGTTCATAGTGGTTCACTACAGTTGCCATGGTGTTGTGGGTGGTTGCTAGGGTGTTCCTATGGGTTTACCGTGGGTGTTGTGGGTGGTTGCTAGGGTGTTCCTATGGGTTTACCGTGGTTGTTGTGGGTGCTTGCTAGGGTGTCCATGTGGGTTTACTGTGGTTGTTATGGTGTTGTGGGTGGTTGCAAGGGTGTTCCTGTGGGTTCACTGTGGTTGTTGTGAGTGGTTGCTAGGGTGTCCCTGTGGGTTCACTGTGGTTGTTGTGAGTGGTTGCTAGGGTGTCCCTGTGGGTTTACTGTAGTTGTTTTGGTGTTGTGGGTGGTTGCTAGGGTGTCCCTGTGGGTTCACTGTGGTTGTTGTGAGTGGTTGCTAGGGTGTCCCTGTGGGTTCACTGTGGTTGTTGTGAGTGGTTGCAAGGGTGTTCCTGTGGGTTCACTGTGGTTGTTGTGAGTGGTTGCTAGGGTGTTCCTATGGGTTTACTGTGGTTGTTGTGGGTGCTTGCTAGGGTGTCCATGTGGATTTACCGTGGCTGTTATGGTGTTGTGGGTGGTTGCTAGGGTGCTCATGGTCGCTATCTGAAAGTTGCTAGTGTGTTCCAAGTGGTTCATTGCATTTGCCATGGTGTTGTGGGTGGTTGCTAAGGTGTTCCTATGGGTTCACTGTGGTTTTTATGGTGTTGTGGGTGGTTGCTAGGATATTCATGATTGCTATCTGAGAGTTGCTGCTAGTGTGTTCATAGTGGTTCACTACAGTTGCCATGGTGTTGTGGGTGGTTGCTAGGGTGTCCATGTGGGTTTACCGTGGTTGTTATGGTGTTGTGGGTGGTTGCAAGGGTGTTCCTGTGGGTTCACTGTGGTTGTTGTGAGTGGTTGCTAGGGTGTCCCTGTGGGTTTACTGTAGTTGTTTTGGTGTTGTGGGTGGTTGCTAGGGTGTCCCTGTGGGTTCACTGTGGTTGTTGTGAGTGGTTGCTAGGGTGTCCCTGTGGGTTCACTGTGGTTGTTGTGAGTGGTTGCAAGGGTGTTCCTGTGGGTTCACTGTGGTTGTTGTGAGTGGTTGCTAGGGTGTTCCTATGGGTTTACCGTGGTTGTTGTGGGTGCTTGCTAGGGTGTCCCTGTGCGTTCACTGTGGTTGTTGTGAGTGGTTGCTAGGGTGTCCCTGTGGGTTTACTGTAGTTGTTATGTGTTGTGGGTGTTTGCTAAGTGTTTGGATCCCACAGAATGAGCTGGTGACCAATGCTCTGTTCTCAAGAGAAATGATCAGCTTACTCACAAGTGCGTGCGCGCGCACACACACACACACACACACACACACACATCAGAGGGACCCAACAATTGATTTTATGGCAGGAAAAAAACAAAGCCTGGAAAAGAAAGATTCTGTTCCAAAATCCACAAGCACAGTTTTTAAGTCAGTGATCTGAAAACACTCAAGACACTCTCAACAGAAACTCAATAAAACACACAGTCAGGGCTTAGTGTGAATTTCAATGCTAACAGTGCTAAAATGAATACTATAATGCTCAAATTTGCATACATACACTGCAGTTGAAACTTAATTTCGTTTCAATACTACAATACATGTTTATATTTCTCAATAAGTGTACTGTTGCCTTACAACTTAGCCATAATCAGTCTTATAAGAGAGCAAAAATATACCTTTGCGAACACACCTATAGCCTATACCTGTATTTTAGATAATGCCTCCAAATTCTGCCCACTTATAGGTCGTTTATATAGGACATCACCTAAATAAGGAAGACAAATAAAACAAAATACTTTGCAACGTGCTTCAAAACTATTAATAAAGAGCACATTTAAACACTTCTATATTGTACTGAACGGAGCTGAATAATGATAAACACGTTTCATTCACTATTAATTGACTGTACAACATCAACAGTTACATATTTAACGTGAAGTTGCTCCCAAACAGTCCGCACTGCATACCTCATGATAATGTATGAACAAGCAAGCCAAGACATAATGTTGCATAAATACCTCAGAATGTCTTCTTTTGGGTCTGTTTTCACGCTTTGTGTTGATTTATGTGTTTATTTTGATGGGGAAGCGGTGCTTTATTGAGGAACGGCGGGAGCTTGAATGGGGGAGTGTCGCCATCTTGCGCCCAGGAGCAGAAACACGGTAAAGTCTAGATACGTAGCATCATTTTTGTTACACTTTACAGCAATAAATAATATTTTTTACATTACTCTGAGTGTTGGGGTAGACGTTAATAAAATACAATTTAAAATATAATTTATTAATATGAATAATACGCTGCATAATTACAGTTTTTACACTACACATTCAGTTTCACCACCAATCCATCCAAATCAGTCACATATATACTTTTTTTTTCACATACAATTACATTCTATGTTAATTAAAGCCAATCCCTGCATTTCAGAACAGCGGAAACCCTAATTCTGAAGTAGTCTATGAAGTTGGTGGAGCCTATGACGCTTGACTTGGTTTGTATACGTACGTTTATTAGTTCAAACATTATATTTGATGTTGAATGAAATTGTGAAGTGAATAAAGGGAATTTAAGATGCTTCTTTAGCTCGTCCACGTCTGAAAAGGCCTATATTGTGTATCTTAATTAATGAAAAAACGTTTTCCGGTTAGCATAAATTAAGCCCGCGAAAAGTGGCGCGCTAACTCATATGCTAATTTACAAACTAATTTATTTCACGAAATAGTACTCAGAAATACAACACTGGCATAGTATTTTAAAACTTTACAATAACATAATATTTTGTTATCTAGAATATCCATTTATAAAACGGTTGCAGGGCCAGAAATACCGGATTATTTTAAAAGTGCATCTTTTAACGTGCTGCTCTGTAAACAACATACGTGTAAATAACACGTTGTTTATGTTGCCGAGCGTGGTTACTAAGGATGATGCACAGCTCTTTTAATATTTAATATTGACCAATCAGCGTGAATGAGCGGAACTGAAGGCTGAATAAACAGAAAGGGGCAGCAGAAGCATCAGTTTATTTGATTATTATTACTTTATTTGAGATGCACAAGGCTTACCAGCCGCTCAAACCCGCGACCAACAGATTCCTGCAGCAGAAATGGGACCAAACACGATACCAGGAGCACAGAAACAAGGTCTGAGCCAGATTAATACTCGAAATACTGTTTTTAAAACAAGCTTCGGGAACTATTTTGTCTAGTTTTAATACAGTAAGTTGAATTAAAGGGAGAAATGCGTCGAAGAATGTTAATAAGTTCACTTTTGTAGGTTAATACATTTATAAATGATCAATAATGTTTATTTTTAAAGTTAATACAAATTTATTAGCCCTCCTGTGAAATTAATTATTGTTCAAATATGTCCCAAGTGCTGTATAACCATTTATTTTCAACATATTTTTAAACATAATAGTTTTAATAGTAGCTCATTTCTTTTATCTTTGCAATAGTGACAGCACATAACACTTTAGTTAATTTGCAAGATACCAGTATTCGGATTAATGTGCAATTTAAAGGCGTAACTAGGTTAATTAGGCAAGTTATTGAATATGTAACATAACTTAGGCTATTATATAACTTATGAATAATAGTGGTAACTCTGTAATCGGAAAAAATAATAATTTATTAAGGGGGTGAATACTTTTGACCACAGTAGTTTTTACATTTTAGAATATATTTTTATATATATTCCAGCCAAACTAAAGACTTTTTCCAAGAATAAAAGTATAATACTGTGAACAATGTTAAACAGCACTTGGGAAATGCTTGAATTAAAATTAATATTTCACTTTAGTCTTCAACCCTAACTTATATGTGGTGTTATGGAGAATTTGAGGTGTCTGGATCAGTAATTAATAATAGAGTTGAAGTGATGTAGGTTTCTGTGTTTGTTTTTCGAAGGTGAAAGAAGCCTCACCTGTTGTGGACACTAAAGGCATCCAAACACCTGCTCATGTTCAGCACAAACTGAAGAAAGTGCAGGTGAACATTCATTCAGTCATTCGTTCAGTCAGCCATTCATTTATTCAGCCAGACATTAATTTAGTCAGCCATTCATTTATTCAGCCAGACATTCATACATTCAGCTAGTCATTCATTCAGTTAAACAGTCATTCATTTAGTCAGTCATTCACACATTAAGTCATTCATTCGGTTATTCATTCAGTCACTTACTCATTCATTCAGCCACTCACTCATTCATTTAGTCAGTCAGCCATTAATTTATTCAATCATCAGTCGTTTATTTATTCATTCATTCAGTCAGTCAGTCAGTCATTCACACATTCAGTCATTCATTTGTTTATTCATTCAGTCACTCACACATTTATTCAGCCACACACTCATTCAGTCATTCATTTAGTCAGTTAGCCATTCATATATTCAGCTAGTCATTTATTCATTCAGTCAGTCATTCATTTATTCAGCCAGTCATTCATTTATTCAGTTAAACATTCAGTCATTCATTTGGTTATTCATTCATCACTCACTCATTCAGTCATTCATTCAATCACTCTCATTCATTCCTTTGGTCATTCAGTTAGTCACTCATTCATTCTATCAGTCATTCATTCGGTCAGTCACTCATTTATTTACTGACTCCCTCATTCAGTCAGTCATTCATTTACTCACTCAGTCATTTATTCAATCAATCATTCAGTTATAAATTCAGTCACTAACTTGTTCACTCACTTATTCATTCAGTTATACATTCAGTCCCCTATTCATTCATTTATTCAGTTTTACATTGTCGCTCATTCATTCAGTCATTCATTCAGTCACTCACTCATTTAGTTATACATTCAGTCACTCTCATTCATTCAGTCACTCACTCATTCATTTAGTCAGTCAGCCATTCATTTATTCAGTCATTCATTTGTTTATTCATTCAGTCACCCACACATTCATTCAGCCACTCACTCATTCATTTAGTCAGTCAGCCATTCATTTATTCAAGCTAGTCATTCATTCAGTCAGACATTCACACATTCAGTCATTCATTTGTTTATTCATTCAGTCACTCACACATTCATTCAGCCACTCACTCATTCATTTAGTCAGTCAGCCATTCATTCATTCAGTCAGCCATTCATTTATTCAAGCTAGTCATTCATTCATTCATTCAGTCAGTCAGAAATTCATTCATTCATTCAGTCATTCATTTATTTATTCAGTCACTCACACATTCATTCAGCCACTCATTCATTTAGTCAGTCAGCGATTCATTCATTCAGTCAGCCATTCATTTATTCAAGCTAGTCGTTCATTTATTCATTCAGTCATTTATTTGTTTATTCATTCAGTCACTCACACATTCATTCAGCCACTCACTCATTCATTTAGTCAGTCAGCCATTCATTGATTCAGCTAGTCATTCATTCAGTCAGCCATTCATATATTCAGCTAGCCATTTATTCATTCAGTCAGTCATTCATTTATTCAGTTAAACATTCAGTCATTCATTTGGTTATTCATTCATCACTCACTCATTAATTTAGTCATTTATTCATTCATTCAATCACTCTCATTCATTCCTTTGGTCATTCAGTCACTCCCTCATTCATTCTATCAGTCATTCATTCATTCAGTCACTCATTTATTTACTTACTCCCTCATTCAGTCAGTCATTCATTTACTCCCTCAGTCATTTATTCAATCAATCATTCAGTTATAAATTCAGTGACTAACTTGTTCAGTCACTCACTCATTCAGTTATACATTCAGTCACTTATTCATTCATACATTCATTTATTCAGTTTTACATTGTCGCTCATTCATTCAGTCATTCACTCATTCAGTTATACATTCACTCACTCAGTCACTCTCATTCATTCAGTCACTCACTCAATCAATCATTCAGTTATAATTTCAGTCACTCACTCATTCAGTTATACATTGTCACTCACTCATTCATTCAGTTATACATTCAGTCACTTATTAATTCATACATTCAGTTTTTCATTGTCGCTCATTCATTCAGTCATTCACTCACTCATTCAGTTATACATTCAGTCACTCTCATTCATTCAGTCAGTCATTCACTCAATCATTCAGTTATAAATTTAGTCACTAACTTGTTCAGTCACTCACTCATTCAGTTATACATTGTCACTCACTCATTCATTCAGTTATACATTCAGTCACTTATTCATTCATACATTCATTTATTCAGTTTTACATTGTCGCTCATTCATTCAGTCATTCACTCATTCAGTTATACATTCACTCACTCAGTCATTCAGTCACTCTCATTCATTCAGTCACTCACTCAATCAATCGTTCAGTTATAATTTCAGTCACTCACTCATTCAGTTATACATTGTCACTCACTCATTCATTCAGTTATACATTCAGTCACTTATTCATTCATACATTGAGTTTTACATTGTCGCTCATTCATTCAGTCATTCACTCACTCATTCAGTTATACATTCACTCACTCAGTCATTCAGTAATACATTCAGTCACTCTCATTCATTCAGTCACTCACTCACTCACTCACTCACTCAGTCATTCATTCAGTTACTCACTCGTTCATTCACTCAGTCATTCATTCAGTTACTCACTCGTTCATTCACTCAGTCACTCATTCAGTTACTCACTCGTTCATTCACTCAGTCACTCATTCATTCACTAACATATTCATTTATTCATCTATATATAATATATAAACAAGAAACTACACATTCATTTACTGGCAAAATAAAAGTTCCAGTGTTGACTGTATAATCAATAACTGCACTCTATAATCAGATTCAGATTTACATAAGCTATTATTTTTAACTAAAAAAGGAAACCCAGTAACATTTGGGGAATTTCATAATTAAAAATAATTGGCAAATAACAAGGAATTCTGAAGCACTCGGAAAATACTAGTTAAGTTCTTTAACAATGATGCTTAAGTCAATGTTATTTGGCATTTCTTTGTAAATATTTGCGAAATCGAGCACATTTCTGAATAAAATTGTTTAATTCTGTTTCATTTTCAGGTCACATGGTTGCCTTTGCATTTTCTGAATCTTTGTTTCATTATTACTGAATGAACTGACAAAAAATTTAAGGTCTAAACTATGCATCTTAAATTTAACTTGTTCATTTTATGTCATAATATAATTTTTTTGCTCATCAGCCAATCAGAATCAAGCATTCAACAGTCGTGTGCTATAACTAATGTAACTCTATGGTAAAGTGTGCTGTTGTTGTTGTTTTCAGATGCAGGAGGAGAGACAGTCCATCATCCAGAGAGACAATCGTCTGCTTTCCTCCAGACTGAACATCATCAGTCGCTCTAAAGGCATCGTGGACCACTGGAATCATTCCTCACATTGCAGGTGTGTGTGTGTGTGTGTTTATATTGATTAGTGTGGAGGTAACCCGGTTGGCAGCTGTTTATCTGAGAAGGGTTTCGGGTTTTCTGATCTCCGGCGGCGTCTCATATCATCTGGAACTGACAGGCTGAATCTTTAATGCTCTGCTGTTGACAAAGACTTTATGAATTATTGAGAGACACATAACCTGTTCTCCATCACACCTGGGGATCCGGAGACTACAGCTTTACCTGGAGCTCAAATATATCGCCAGAACGTTCGGTTTTTGTAGGTTTATTTATTCATTCTTAGTCCCGTTATTCATCAGGGGTCACCACAGCGGATTGAACTTATCCAGCATATGTTTTACACAGCGGATGCCCTTCCAGGGGGCGTCACGGTGGTGCAGTGGGTAGAACAATCGCCTCACAGCAAGATGATTGCTGGTTCGAGTCCCTGCTGGGTCAGTTGGTGTTTCTGTGTGGAGTTTGCATGTTCTCCCTGTGTGGAGGGTGCTCCGGTTTCCCCCACAGTCCAAACACATGCGCTATAGGGGAATTGATCAACTAAACTGGCCGTAGTGTATGAGTGTGTATGGGTGTTTCCCAGTACTGGGTTGCAGCTGGATGGGCATCCGCTGCATTAAACATATGCTGGAATAGTTGGTGGTTCATTCTGCTGTGGCGACCCATGATAAATATAGGCACTAAGCCAAAGGAAAATGAATAAATGAATAATGATTTCACCATTTTCCAGTCTGAACGCAGAGAAACGGAAGGAGAATCTTCTTCAGGTGACGAATGAAAACCTGGCGATTTATCAGCGAATCACGACGCAGAAGTCAGACTACAGGAGGGAACTCTGGGAAAGCGACTGGGAGAAAGTGGAGCGCAGGAGAGACGACATCGCCCGATTCCCACGAGGACTGACCAACAAACAGGTCTGAAGACAATTCACAAACAATTAAACGAGTTTCTGCCATCCTTTACTGACCTGTTAGACTGACCTTTGATTGACCTTCTCTCTTTGTACGTGTCATCAGAGTGGGAAAGCCCCGCCCACTAGTGCCCATCTCTCCCTCATTAGCATAAACAGCAGCCCTGAGTGAGAAGCAGCCGTCTGTCCATTAGCCATTAGAGTGTTTGAGCTGCTAAAGATAATGTCAGCATAGACTAAGAGGATTATAGATGTGGAGTTTTAGATGAAGCAGCGACAGGAGTCTCTATAGAGTCTCAACAGACTGACCTGACAAATGCAACCTTTTTTTTTTTTACAGATAACATTAGTCTTGTTATCAATCTGTCGCATTAAGATATATTTTTTTTACAGTGTACGCATGTTTAATGGCGGCTTTGAATCTTGTGTGAAGAGATTCTGCATTATTCCTATGATATAAATAGAAATATTACATAATTTCTAAATAAAAATGTCTCTTTTCCAGCAGAAAGCAGTGAAGTTGGTGCAGTTTAACGGAAATGCGTGTGAACGGAGAGAGAGTTCATCCAGCGGTGTTGAAGACGAGTCTACAAGCACAACTGAAGATTAATTAATGTCAACCAATGACTGCAAACGAGCACTAATTAGCATGAGAATATTCAAATAAACTCACCTGCTGCTGCGTAAATGAAGATGATGTTCAGTTTCTGTGTCCAAAAACGCTTGTCCTTCATATTTAAAGCAAGAATCATTTGATTAAATTATTAAAAGTCTCTACACTGTAAAAACACTTTCGTTATGTTGGTGGCTGTTTTAGCCCCATTGACTTCCATTATAATCAAATTTTTTGGATTGCAAAGCCATGGCAGCACATAATCGGGCATTCTTGATATATATAAATATATATATATATATAAATAACATGCGTCTTCTGATAAAATACAAATAAAACACACATAAAATATTAAAAAAAACATTAAATATTAAATGCATTTTATGCAAAATAACCAAAAATGAAACCCCTGTAAAATGTTTAAAAAATTAATAAATAAATAAAACATTACATGCATCTTCTAATAAAATAATCATAAATAAAACAGAGAATATTTTTTAAATGAATAAAATAAAATAAAAATATTGCGTGCATCTTCTCATAAAATAATCACAAATAAAACGAATGTAAAATATTTGAAAATAAAACGTATATAAAAATATTACATGCATCATCTGATAAAATAATTACAAATAAAACAAACATAAAATATAAAAAACAAGAATATTATTAAATACTAATACTAATGAATAATCACAAATAAAATATACGTAAAATATAAAAATAAAATATTGTATGCATTTACTCACAAATAAAATGAACATAAAATATTTAAAATAAAATACTGCATGCATCTTCGGATGAGATAGAAAAAAGAATGAAAGTAAAATATAAAAAAATAAAAATATTACATGCATCTGCTAATAAAATAATCACAATTTAAAATATAAAATAAATAAATAAAATACTGCATGCATTTTCTGATATATTTAAAATAGTCTCAACGCTATATTAGCACACTTTTAGATACCATACTGACCATAAGTTATGAAAAAGCAGCTACTGCAAAGCCCTTTTCTCCGTGCAGATCATCCATCATCCACCGGAGGGCAACACAAGCATGTTTATCAGGTAAATTGAATCTCCTTCTGAAGCCTGGAAATGAAAGAGAAGCAGAAATAGTCATAATAAACGAAGTTGTTTATTGCTGTGCGTACAGTTTGTGTAAAGATGATGGAGGACAGAACCACAGGCTTTCAGCCTCTACATCTTTATTAATCAACAACATTTCTGTGCAGTGTTTTCTGAAGACGGGAACAGTTTGGCTTTGTTTTATTGCTCTGGTTATTTATTAAAAGCATTTTTCAACACAGTATTCTGTCAACACTGTAAATATCTCAAAATATATGCCCTCCTTTTCATGCAGAGCCATAAAACATTAAGGTAAAATAAGAAATGCATGTAGACTTGCATTCAATAGGTTTTTAATTGCTTTCGAAAGAAGAGTCTCCTTTTAAGAGACAAATATCATTTTTAACTGAAATATTATTATAAAAATGAGCTGTCTATGAGAATATACAGTAAAATGCAGATATATTCTTGATTTAAAACGCTGAATTTTTCAGCATCATTACTCCAGTCGTCAGTGTCACGTGATCCTTCACACATTTTATTAATATATATGTTAAAGGGCAGCTATTTTACCCATTTTTTAAGATGTAATATTAATATTATGGTTCTTCTGAGTGTGCCAGTTTAGGTTCAGTTCAAAACACAATTCAGATTTTTTTATTGTGTTAAAAAGTGCTATTTTGGGGGCGTGTACACAGCTCGCTGTTTTAGGGGCGTGTTGCTTCACATGAAAATTAGTTACGACTTACCGCCTAACTTAACAAGGGGGCGGAGCCAAGAGCTCCCCCGCTTTATGTATGGCTACAGACAGGCAACATGAGTGAGAGGACCAGCATTCAGCTGTACATGTACGACTCGGACACAGACCAAGCAGAGACTACAAAATCATCTGTGTCTTTGTATAGTTTTACAGCCGACTGTGTGCTAGTTTAAAGCTCCGAGCTTGTGCACCGAAACTAATAACCACACACACTGGATTAACTTTGACTAAAGGGCGTCATACGCCCCTGCTGAAAAATCCAGCTTAAACCAGCCTAAGCTGGTTGGCTGGTTTTAGCTGGTCGACCAGCCTGGTTTTAGAGGGGTTTTGGCCATTTCCAGGCTGGTTTCCAGACATTTCCAGCCTGGTCTTAGCTGGTCAGGCTGGGAGTTGACCAGCTAAAACCAGCTTGACCAGCCAAAACCAGCTATGTCCAGCTTAAACCAGGCTGGTCAAGATGGTTTAAGCTGGACATTTTCCAGCCTGACCAGCTAAGACCAGCCTGGAAATGGCCAAAACCCCTCTAAAACCAGGCTGGTCGACCAGCTAAAACCAGCCAACCAGCTTAGGCTGGTTTAAGCTGGATTTTTCAGCAGGGGCCGGATGCGCCGCTCAGCGCCCCGACACGGCACACCAGACGCGCACATTCGCATGTTATTTAAAATGAAACTTTTCAGATAACGCTCTGTGGCGCGGCAGAAATATGAACAGTGTCCTGAGTCGTGGCTGGGCGCCGTGGACAGCTGCTCACTTGCGATGCCGTTATGTGTATCCTGATAGAAACCTATGTTTAGAATTCTGAAATGCATGGCGCTGCGTGTCGCTGAGCGCCGCTTCTGGTGTACGACCTGCTTAAGGCAAGTTCGTTATTTCCAATGGAGGGATGCGCACGTGAGGCAACGCGCTCGCACTTTCCAGCTGCACCTAGTTAAGATGACAGGAAGCCTCTGTGACCGCGGGAAATACAAACCGCTGAAGTTTACGGAAGACGCAATGAAAAGTACACATGTATGCAAACCCACCTAAAGTTACAAACACTGGCGGCGAGGAGAGCGATAACTTGGTGAATGTTGAGCCCAATGAGCCTTACATCTAAAAATAGAGCAAGGGTGTTTCTTTGGTGACGTCGCTTTAACTCACACGCTGAAAATGGCGGACGTGAAACAACATACTGAGGATATGGTAATGCACACCTGTCAATCAACATTTGTGGGCGGGGGGACCACACTCCTACATCAAGTGGCGGTCGATCTCAAAACCGCTCCGATTGGTCCACCGTTTTTATGTTGTTAAGTTGAAAAAAAAGGACTGAGTGTGTTTATATCACCCCAATATGACGCTCTATACACAATACCTACACATATGTCTGTCCAAACAGCTTGAAAAGTAGATTTTTCACCATAGGTGCCCTTTAATCAAGAAATATTTCAGCATGAAGTGAAAGCGTAGTCTATGTTGATAGTGTACATTGTTAGTCTTGAAGAGATAATTCACCCAAACATAAAAATAAACTCACCATTTACATACATTTGAAGGTGAAAACCTGTAACCATTGACTTCCATAGGAAAATCAAATACTATGAAATCAATGGTTACAGGCTTCTAGCTTTCTTCAAAATATCTTCCTTTGTGTTAAAAAGAATAAAGTTTAAGGTGAACTTTTAGGTTTAACTTTAAGGTGAACAATCAATGATAACCCACTAAAAAAATCTGTTTTGCCTATCTTTAATCAAAATCTGAGCATCTGCTTCCATCTGGAAAGACACGCCTTCTCTGATGACGTCAGTTTGACAGATTGGGTGAAGTATGCTTAGCCACGCCCCTCCAATAGTTAAGCTGCGGTCACTATAGACCAATTACCATGTTTGTAAACATTCAGGATGCGCGCGCATGGAGGTGGCAGAAAAAACCCGGGAGCGCTAGCATTTACAGCGAGGGAATGACGTCTGATGCGGTACAGAGTTTGTTGTTGTCTTAGAAATAAGTTAGATTGATTGCATCACAAGTTCAAGATCACAAGTTGTCACTGAATGAATATGTGAATATAAAACCAACTTTACCTTAAAAACTTACACTTTCACGTTTCATTCTGAGCATTCAGTGTCCGCAGTTTAATTAACAACATGTAACTGTTTTGCCGAAATCATTGCTGCAATCAAAAACGAGTAATGTGTCTGATTCAGCATAGCGTGAACTGACCTGATATAACATGAGAACTGCAGAGTCCAGCATTTCTAACTAGGTCCTCACTTCATTCAGCTCCCTTTTAGCCAAAGACGTCTGCAGTCGGCATTGAAAGCAGTGTGGTGTACGGTAAAAGTTAAGTTTTCTATATTTTGGCTTTTGAATTTGGCATCCTACCGCAAAACACGACATGTTTGCTATAGCAGCCGGTCTTTTTCTGCAACCGGGGACCCGTGTGACGTCATGTGTGACGTAGGTTGGTAATTGGTCTATAGAGTTTGAGCTTGCGAAATTCTGTCGTGCGGCGCTGCGCAAAGGGGCGGGATTAAACAAGATGATTAGTAATTAAAAAAAGCGAGCGATTGCTCCATGTTTTAAATTTCTGTTCAGAGAGGTCATGTTTTGATCCTGGATTGGTCTCACGCAGTCAAGTGATGCGATTTCCCTGCGTTTCCGGTCGAGGCATTCGAGTGTGTATGAATGGAAGTCTAAAGCCGCGGTCACACTGGACTTTTCTCCCCATAGACTTCCATTCATACGCACGCGAATGCGTCAGACAGGAAACGCAGGGTCATGCGTCGAGTTTCGCAGGTTGCTGCGGTGCAAAGTTCAAGCTTGGTGAAATCTGACCTGTGAAATCGCATCACTTGACTGCGTGAGACCAAACCAGGATCAAAACATGACCTCTCTGGACAGAAATTTAAAACATGGAGCAATCGCTCGCTTTGTTTAATGTCTAATCATCTTGTTTAATCCCACCCCTATTCGCAGCGCCGTACGACAGAATTTCTCAAGCTCAAACTCTAGTGTGACTGCAGCTTAAGGAGGGAAAAGTCCAGTGTGGCCGCGGCTTTAGTTTGCTGAGATACATAGATATATACACTAGATATCACATATGGACCCTGAGCATGCGTCAATAGCGCTGCCACATTTGTACAGTGCTCCCAGCTAGTAATGGGCGATATAAACGATATGCGATATAAACGATACAAAATATCGCGATAATGCATGTTTGATGACGTAATCTACCCGCGAAATTAAGATCAAAGCCGGCCGCGTATCCAATCTAGACTTTACCCCATTCGGTGCCATGCATTGCTTAGCAACGTATACAAAACAATGTAAAGACCGCTTGACGTGAAAGTAAATAAAAATGCCGCTATATTAATGTGCATATCGCATTTCCGGCCGGCCGCGTATCCAATCTAGACTTTACCAACCGGACATGTCCGAGATTCTGCTTTTGCTTTCGATATTAATTGTATTCATTTTTGCATTACTTTATATGCAAACTTTGGCTGGTGCATCTTAATCTCTCAGCAGCACCAACACTGCAGCAGACAGAGGGAGAGGGAGAGAAAGAAAGCAGATTTGATCTGTCAGTGGTGCTCACTGAAAAGAAACAAACTTTTTTTTTAATTTGTTTGTTAAATAAGAATAAGAAATCAATAAGAAATTATTCTGTTGCTGAAGGTCATTAAAGTTATATAGAAAAGATGGTGTTACTTTGGGGCAGAAGGAAAGAATGAAAGAATTTTCTTTATTTAAAATAGCCATGCCTAATACTGGAAGTATAGCCCTAATTCACAGTGTCCGTTCCTTTATTAATTGACACCAGTTTTAATTTCATTAGGAGATCAAAATTTTTAAAAACCAAATGCTTTACCTTAGGCTGCAGGTTTGAAATTTGTTTTTATTTAAAGTATCTGCAATACACAATTTTATTTGACTAATTAAAACTGGAAGTCATTTCAGTACAGTGTAAGTTCCTTAACTAAACACCAGTTTTTTTTGTTCTCTGCAACTTGGCATTTAGGAACCAAGGACTTAAAAGAAAAGTCTTTCTGTCTAAAAGGCACTACATTTAGTTTATTTATCTGCAACATTGTGTTGTTTAATTAGAGTTTTGCTTTTGCACAATAAATGTTCTCAAAATGACATGCAACGTTTCTTTATTTCTTAAAAAGAATAGCAGTTTGGCTTTCCTAAGGGTCTCTGTAACCTGTTCTGAAATGGTTCTATTATAATTTATATATCGCAATATATATCGTTATCGCAAGAGGCTGCAATGTATATCGCAATATGGATTTTAGGCCATATCGCCCATCCCTACTCCCAGCACAAATGTCATTCAACCGCACTAGTCAAGACTAAAGCCAATGTGAAGATGCTGGACTTTAGCGCTGCATATGGATGTAGTAACAAGCAAACAAAGAACAAAAGCATAACACTTCATAGGTAAGATTTCGTTTTTGTATGTTATAAACTTTTGTGCTAAACAAGTAATGTTATTGATGATAATTCAGTCTCCTACTGCACTGACTATGAGGCAAAGTAGCACCAACTCGCACTAAATTCTAGGCTTATGCTAGTTTTGTTGAATAAAATAAGCAAACAATGTAAATAAAATATGACAATAAGATGCTGTAGTGCCAGAAACTTGTATTATAGCTGGCTAAGTGAACGAGTCGTTCATAATGGAGATTCATTCACAAACAAATCGCTCCCTCCATCAGAATGAGACATGAAAGCAGGAGAGGGGGAGTGTTTCAGGACATGGATTAGATCAAATTTAACAGGGAGGGAGGATAATACATCTCCATGCACACTAACACATGCTCTTTGTCGGCAATGCTCGTGCGATCACTTATCCATCGATGTAGAAAACTCCAGATCATAGATATATGTATATATGTGTGTATATCTCTAGCTCTGGATGGCCACAGTCCTCCACTGCACCTTGGTCCCGCATTCATTTCAAAGGAGCGCTACCCTGTACTAAAATGGCGGCTCTATTGACACATTCCTTCCAATAGACAACAACAGGGTAGGTGACATCTAATGTAAATATCTATGGCTGAGGTAAAGCTGAGAGGAGGAGCGCAAAAATAAAGTCCTGCCTCCAACGCAATATTTATTATTTATATTATTTAATTTTAGGGGTGGACTTTTTTATGGATTTTAATTTTCTGGATTCTTTGATGACGACAGTGTTCAAAATCAAAATTCACTGAAAACAGAATTCGTTTATATAATTATAAAAATGTCTTTACTGTCACTTTTGATTAATTTAATGAGTCCATGATGAATAAAACTGTGAGATGCATTTCTGTACAATTAATTTATGTAAATATTATGGTAGTGGTTGCTTTAACTGACGCAAGAGCGTAATGACGGGGAGAAATGGAATGCGCGGGAGGGACATGCGCAGTTCAGATTCTGTGTGGGGAGCGGAGAGAGAGAGCCGGCAGACGCCTGTAACTGCTGTGTATGATTGATATAAGGAAAAAGACAAATAAATGAAGTTCGTCCCAGTGTTCTACATCTGTGTATGCCTGCATTGATTTCGTGGACACATTTACCTGCGACTGAAGATACAGAAAGACAGAAACCCCTCTTACATTATTGGTGGCAGCGGTGTTGGAAAACGCGCGCGTCGCGTGAGTGAAACTTCTCCGGCAGGTATTGAATGCGATGGATGTGGCAACACAACAGTGAACATTGATGTTGAAGTGGACATATTAGCCTTCTGTTTCAGCACAGTTACATTGCTTGGTGATTTTACCATGGACAAAACAAGCCGTGAGTAGTACACTGCATCAGCTGACGACAGATGTATTAAATGTGATTCATATTTTTATTAATATTTGTGGGACACAGTAAAACTAAGATTTTATTTTAAATTTTTTGTGGATACTGTAACGTTACTGACATAAAGACGGACTGGCAATATATTTTTTCAACATGAGCGAAGCAGATGTGGCTCGCGATATGCCTGCAATGGGTTCGTCACATGTTACACCTCGTTTTGCTGGACACTCTCCACCTATTTTTTTGGGAGATGGTAAAGACGATTTTCTTCATTGGTGCAGACGATTTGAAGTAATTGTGGAAGCAGGTGCAGACGCTGATGATGACAGATTAGCAAAATTGTTACCAACGTGTCTTGGTGGCACTGCTTTTAGCTACTGGGACAGTTTGCCTGCTGACATTAAGTTGGATTATAAACAAGCAAAGGAAAAAATGAAACAAGTTTTTGGGAAACAAGTGTATCTGTCCACGTTTCAAAGCTATGTGAATGCACGCACACGCCTACCTGGCGAGCCTCTTCAGGTTTTTGCTGCAGAAATTAGCCATTTGGTGGATGAAGCTTTTCCCACTTATGAGATCAATGCAAAGAATGGAGAAAAATTCAGACGGTTCATTGCTGGAATTGAGCCTTATTTACAGCTTCGGATACATGAACAAGGTGTTGACACACTGGAGGCTGCTCTTAAGCTGGCTTTACAGATTGAACAAGCTCATCAGGCCAGTAAAGTTTTGCTGCCTTCTCAGCCACAACAGTGGATGTCTGCAACAGTTGGCACCTCTGCTTTCGCTACTTTACCACAAACTGTGTCTATTTCTCCCTATACTTCAGCAGTACCAGCCCTTCCTGCAGTTCAGGCGGCAACGTCGGGGGACTTTACAAAACTTCAACGTACGGTGGAAAGGTTGACAGAGAGAATGGATCAACTTCAGTTTGAGGTCAGCAGACAGAGGGAGGCCAATAGACGCGCTTTAGCGGATCGTCAACAGCGTAGTCGCACACCGGAAGATTTACGAGGACGCACAGCAGAACGCAACAGGTTTGACGAACATTCATATCCTAATTATGACACATCATATGATCGACGTAGACCATACAGAGACACAAGTGAGGATAGAGACATTTATGAAGCCCGCAGACACCGTGTTTATCGAGAACAAAGTCCAAGAAGGCCACAGGAACATGGGGAACGCATCACAGCTCGGGACTCTTCGGAACGGTATTCTCGGTTTGAACGTGGTCGAGACGACAGGTCAGTGGACAGTTCTTTCACCAAAAGGCAAAGTTATCGTTCTCCAAGTCCAGGACGTGTGCGTTTTCACTCTCCTGCACGTGTTCATCAAAATCAGGGAAACTACCAGTAGTTGACAATGAGGGCCAATTGCCAACTACTTTGGACACGGGGTCCACTGGTAATGTTAATGAACATAATATGCCTTCAGAAAATGATACTGTGTTGACACAAAATGTATCAATTGTCATTGAAGATGCGGTAGTGAATGCATTTGTTGATACAGGGGCTGATGTTTCTCTTATAAGTGAAGATTTCAGAATGTCTGTTCCAACTTTGCGTCAGAGACCTTTGGTGAAACAGTTTATCCCTCTGACATCCATTTCTGGTGATATTTTAGATTCTGTGGGTACTTTATCTATTAATGTCACTTTGGGGAAACATTCAGTGTCACATGCATTTCAGGTGATCAGAAATTGCTCAAAGGCAGTGGTACTGGGCTGGGATTTTTTTGTCTACTCACAAAGTGGGGATCAACATGCAGGACAAGTGTTTGGACGTAGGTGTAGAGTCCATACCTTTTGTGTCTACTGACCAACATACCCTTAAACTTGTTGACGTTACAGTGGCAACCACTTTTACAGTTCCCGCTTTGTCAGAAGCTGTAATCGCAGCAAAGTTAAGGTCACACCATACAGGTTTGTGTCCAAATGGTTATATGGGAGTGTTTGAGCCTCATCATCGTGAAGACTCAAAATTAGGGTTTGCATGGACTGTAACAAAGGCAATTAAAGGTGCCATTTATGTGAACGTAGTCAATCTTTCTGTAAATGACACAAACTTGTATGGGGGCACTCCAATTGGTACTTTTCACTCCATTTCTGATAGTAATCAGGATGATTTTGTGATAATGGATAAAAGTGTCAATAATGTGAGTATGGTAAAGGTGTTGAATAATGGATCCATACCAGTGTTACCTGTATTGCCAGATTTATCTAACACTGATTTATCTGAAACGCAGCACAAAACTCTGACTGATTTACTAACCTCATTCTCCGATGTTTTCAGTCAACACGCACAAGACTTCGGTAGAACCAGCTTGGTTACGCACAAAATCAGGACCATAGATGACACTCCAATATCTCAGCGAGCATACAGGACGTCCCCAGCTCTAAAGACCGAAATTCACCGTCAGGTAGAAAATCTCAAAGCACAAGACATTGTAGAGGATAGTGATAGTCCGTGGGCAAGTCCAGTAGTAATGGTTCGCAAGAAAGATAACACCTACCGATTTTGCATAGATTATCGCAAATTGAATGCTATAACCATTACGGATGCGCACCCATTGCCTAGGGTGGACGATAGCCTAGATGCGTTATCAGGCTCACAGTATTTTTCTACAATGGATATGTCTTCAGGTTATTGGCAGGTAGAATTAGAGCCAGATGATAGGAAGAAAACTGCCTTTACCACAGGCGATGGATTATATCACTTTAAGGTGATGCCGATGGGTCTTAAGAATAGTCCGCCTACATTCCAAAGGCTCATGGATTTAGTCCTTAGAGGGTTGCATTGGACAAAGTGTGTCATTTATTTGGACGACATCATTTGCATGGGGAAAGACTTTTCAGACCATATACAAAACCTCACAGACATTTTGAACAGGTTTAGGGAAGCAGGTCTCAAACTTAACCCAACAAAGTGTCAATTTTGCAAGCCATCTGTACGATATATGGGTCATGTTGTCTCAAAAGAGGGGTTGGCTCTTGACCCAGCTCACTATCAAAAAGTTAGAGACTGGCCAACTCCGAACTCTGCTACTGAGGTACGAGCATTTTTAGGCCTGTGTAGTTATTATAGGCGATTTGTCAGTGGGTACGCTTTTAAAGCGCAACCATTACACAAGTTAACCCACAAAGATGTTCATTTTCAATGGACGGTGGAGTGTTCGGAAGCTTTTCAACAATTAAAAGATGCTCTGACGTCTCCTCCTGTCATGGCATTCCCGATTTTCGGCCAGTCGTTTACATTGAGCACAGATGCGTCTAATACCGCTATTGGCTCTGTCTTAATGCAAACTCAACAGGGCAAAGAGCGAGTTGTGGCATACGCTAGTCACATACTTACTGCCACTGAGCGAAAATGGTCTACCTATGACAAAGAACTGTATGCAATAGTGTGGTCCGTCAGACATTTTCGTCACTATTTGACTAACTGCAATTTCACAATTGTTACAGATCACAAACCTCTTGTTGGTCTGAGGAAATTGAATTTTGATATTGATCCCACAGGACGTAGAGGTCGGTGGGCCATGGAGCTCGATCCATATGATTGGGTGATCATTCACAAAGATGGCAAGAGACATACTAATGCAGATGCCATGTCGCGAATTCCTGCGGTACCATCAACAATAGGTGCAGGGACAGTAGATGACTTATTTCTCGTACATCCAACAGCCGTTTCTAAGAGTGTCAGCAGTACAGATAGCCATTTAAAGGGGCAGTCAACAATTGGTTTGACTCAATGTGAAACTGAAAAAGACATTTCTGAGTTGGCCGGCAATGCATTATTCACCTCCTTTGGGGAGAAGAATAAAGACATTACGCACTTTCAGAAAACCGACTCATTGCTTTCAGAGGTTTATAGTTGGGTGGAACATCAGAAGAGACCTAATCTTAGGAAAGTGAAAGGAAAATTGAGGCAACTTTGGTGGCAGTTTCCCCGTCTGGTGCTGAAGGATGGCGTGCTGTGTCGTACAGTATATGTGGCACCAGGTAAACCACAGGCTTATCAGGTAGTCATTCCTGATGCTCTAATTAAAGACACATTACCTTACTTACATGGTGATCCATGTGCAGGGCACTATAGTGCTGAACGAACATTTAAACGAGCTCAGGGATTATGTTTTTGGCCGGCCATGAGAAGCACAATTGAGCAATATTGTGAGTCGTGTGAAGCTTGTGAGTCACGGAAAAAGCCTGTACCACAGCATAGGGCACCTCTTCAGTCAATTAGTGCTGTAAGACCTTTTCAGTTTGTATGTACTGATATAACAGAATTGCCAATCACGTCAAAGGGAAACAGATATGTGTTGGTAGTGCAAGATCATTTTACCAAGTATGTTAATGCATATCCGATGATAAACCAAACAGCCAGTACAATAGCTCAGCTGTTGTGTGAACAATACATACCTGAACATGGAATACCAGAGGAATTATTTTCCGATCAGGGACGTCAGTATGAATCTGAGATGTTGCAAGACATCTGTAAACGACTTAACATAAAGAAAAAGAGAACTACGTCATATCACCCGCGTGGTAATGGTATGGTCGAAAGATTCAACCGAACTTTAAAAGATCAGTTAGCCAAGATTCTTTTCAACAATGAAGGTGAATGGGACCAGTATTTACCAGCAGTGGTGTTGTCATTTAATGCTACGCCTCATTCTAGCACTGGTTACTCGCCATTTTTTTTGGCTCATGGGCGGGAACCTCGTTTACCTGCACACGTACAACTTGATTTGCCTTTAGATGCAACAGAGGACACTCCTCAGAATTATGGTGCGACTCTAGCCAGTCGTATAGAAACCGCATTTCATGAAGTACGAAACACTGGTGTGAATCAGAGACTGAAACGCGAGTACTATTTCAATAGGTATGAGAAATTTAACCCTTTCAATGTTGGTGACTTGGTATGGATGAATGATCCAACCACAATAAGGAAAAAACTTGATCCACAATGGACAGGACCATTTAAGGTAGTGAAGGTGGACATGAATGGTATCCTTTATACTGTAGTAAACCTGAGACATGTGAATGCGGGTTCGAAAGTTGTGCATTATGAACGCTTAAAGCCGTATAGGTCTAATTGGATGGAACCAGCATTCACCTCTACAAAAGTGAGTAAGAAAACAGACACAAGAGTTGGGGAGTTTAAATCACCATACACTGCGTTGTCCGGGTCTATTCCTTTAATCTCAGGAGGCCCAAGGGTGAGTGAGAATTATACTCCTACATTGTCATCGATTCCTCATGTTCGTAGACCTTCAGGTCGCTTGTTAAGGGTTCCTCAATCTGTGGGACAGCCAATACAACCAGTTGAACGTTCTTCAGCTGGAATAGGGGAGCATATTTTACATGAGGCTGTGACAACTCGTTCAGGACGCGTTATTAAAAGGCCTTCGAAGTTTTTGTGTTGAGGAACATCATACAGATTCAAGAGTATTATTATGCGTTTATACTCTTCTGAAGTGTATTACTATGTCAGTAATCATTTGATATGAGATAAAGGACTGTTTTGTTTTGTTATTACAGATTTTGTGAGTGTTCTATTGAATTTTTATTTAATAATTTTTCTGGAATTATATATATATATTTTGTTTGTTTTTGTATTTGTTTACCATTTGAAATGGGGTCATTTCTTTATAAGAGAGGGAAAAATGTGAGATGCATTTCTGTACAATTAATTTATGTAAATATTATGGTAGTGGTTGCTTTAACTGACGCAAGAGCGTAATGACGGGGAGAAATGGAATGCGCGGGAGGGACATGCGCAGTTCAGATTCTGTGTGGGGAGCGGAGAGAGAGAGCCGGCAGACGCCTGTAACTGCTGTGTATGATTGATATAAGGAAAAAGACAAATAAATGAAGTTCGTCCCAGTGTTCTACATCTGTGTATGCCTGCATTGATTTCGTGGACACATTTACCTGCGACTGAAGATACAGAAAGACAGAAACCCCTCTTACAAAACCATTAATATATGCCAATGTCTTATCATTTTGAGTTTATATCTCAAATTCTAAGTAAAAGAGTAATTCACAAAGTGAAAATTGTGAAGGACATGTGTGTGTGTGTGTGTGTGTGTGTGTGTGTGGAATGTGACCTTATAACACAATTTTAAGTTCACAACTTAAGAATAAATGTCTGAAATGTAAGATGTAAAGTCATAATTACCTTTCATTTTGGCGAACGATAACCGAGTGTGTTAACGAGCCAAACACTTGGTTTAACTGCTGTGAAGGATTATTCAGGAAAACAGCCGTCTGCAGGTCCACCTGAAGGATTTCCTCAAAGTTTATAGAGATACACCATAGAGTATCGAAACATTAGTACTGCCAAATTTGCCTCAAAGGTCCTTTGTTATAAAGCTCTTCAAGCGTCTAACGTGACTGACGTGGCTTAAAATTCGGCGCGAAATTCGAAAATTCGGCTTCGTTTTTAACGGTCAAAAGGCATAAAGTAAGAGCTGTTTTATGATATTTATGAAAACTATCAACAGTAATAGGCCATTACGTGATGCAAATGGACTGTACGCACAGCTAGTGTTTTTCAGCCAATGATGAACTTCTGATGAAACCTTTATTTAAATTTCATAAGGTTACTTTTACAGCATCGATGTTGTAATGTAATTCAAATATCTTCATTTAAATCAGAGGTGCTCAACCCTACTCCTGGAGATCGACCTTCCAGCAGTTTTCAGCTGCAGCCCATATCAAACACACCTGCCTGTAATTATCAAGTGCTTCTCATGTTCTAATTAATTGGTTCAGGAGTGTTTGATCAGGGTAGGAGCTGAACTCAGCAGGAAGGTCGATCTCCAGGAGCAGGGTTGAGCACCCCTGATTTAGACTTAAGTGTCCAATTGGTTGTTAAAGTGTAAAAAAGACGAGTGACCATTTAAACGCAGGCGCCGTCATTAGGAGCAGGCTAGCGTGGAAATTCCAAAATAAATCCCTGCTAAAAAAAAACAGCTTAAACCAGCCTAAGCTGGTTGGCCAACGCAATCTCACGGCTATTCGTAACTTTTTGATTTAGTGGCTAATTCGTATGATCCAATTCGTACAAATAAGTACAATTTGCTCATCACCCAATGACGGTTGGGGTTAAGGGTGGGGTTAGGTGCCACGCCTCCTTTTTAAAATTGTACATTTTCGTACTACTGAACTCGTACAAATTCGCCACTAAACTGACAAAATGTAAAATACTTACGTTTCCTCGTAAGATAAGGCTGGGTTGGCTGGTTTTAGAGGGGTTTTGGCCATTTCCAGGCTGGTTTCCAGCCATTTCCAGCCTGGTCTTAGCTGGTCAGGCTGGAAAATGACCAGCTTAAACCAGCTAAAACCAGCTTGACCAACCTGGTTTAAGCTGGACATAGTTGCTTTTGGCTGGTCAAGCTGGTTTTAGCTGGTCAACTCCCAGCCTGAAAAAATTAATTAAAATTAATTTTCATATTTTAAAGACATGGCGCGAAAAAATATAATTTAATGCAGTGCTTCTTGTTTGGTCTGATACCCACTTTATATCGTATCTCAGCCAGGCAGTGAAGATCGCTGTTTTTTTAATCAGATCTAAAACACGGCGATTTTATATGGGATGACAATTAGCCAGAAGCTCTGGGGCTGGCTGACTAAAATTAAAAGTCTGTGTGCATATACCCCATTATTGGATTTTTAGTCACGTTTTGTCATTTGTAATTGATAATATGCTGAATGAATCGCGTTTTTGATTTAAAACAGAATGAAGACAAACAACACCTATTACGTGATAATTTACTTATTTGTTGTATAAATACAAGTAAATTTATTTAAATAGAACTTTATACTCATTCATTCGTTTTCTTTTCGGCTTAGTCCCTTTATTAATCAGGGGTCGCCACAGCGGAATGACCCGCCAACTTATCCAGCATATGTTTCACACAGATGTCCTTCCAGCTGCAACCCATCACTGGGAAACATCCATACACTCTCATTCACACACATACACTACGGACAATTTAGCTTATCCAGTTCACCTGTACCGCATGTCTTTGGACTTATGGGGGAAACCAGAGCACCCGGAGGAAACCCACACGAACACGGGCAGAACATGGAAACTCCACACAGAAACGCCAACTGACCCAACCGAGGCTCGAAGCAGCGACCGTCTTGCGGTGAGGCAATCATGCTACCCACTGCGCCACTGTGACACCAACTTTATACTTTAACAGTTACATTTTTTTTTAATATTTTTTACTTGAAATAAAACTAAAACTGTCATTCATGCTTGCATTAATATTCTGCTCGCAAAATACCCTGAATTCAGTCTATTCCTCACTCAAAGATGATCAAAAGACTTCAGAAGTTTTGACAAAATATGTTTTGACACAAAGGTGCGCCTTTATGTTAAAATAAATGACTGCTCCATGCAGTATTGTTGTGCATTTGACTTGGTATGAAATGCAGTAACTCAAAGCTTCTGAAATCCCTCCACCACAGCTCTCTGATGCACATAAAACAGAATCTTTAAATACTAAAATACATTTATTTATACAAGGTTCACAGACCGGCACAGGAGACCTGAAAGATGATGTGATGCTGGGAAACGGCCATAAAACTGGAAAAGTTAGACGAGAAACACTAAATTCTTAAAAACCTAAATAATGTAATAACACGAGTGTGTTCATCTGCTGTTTGCTACCAAGACTGAAATGAAGTTTCCATTTAAAACAGCACATTTCTGAGTCTATCAAGCCTGAAAAACAAGTAAACATGATGCTCCAGGCTCCAAAACAGGTTTCATTTGAATTTTAATTCAATTTGTAATGAAAAATGCTGTATTCATTTAGAAAAGAGCTCAGAAGCAGCAGTTCCACTGGTCACAGACTTCACATTAAACACATCAAACACTTCAAAACTCACATGAAAGCGGTCACTAAAAACATACAGACAACCAACATATGACAATCAGCACAATGAAAATATGTATTGCTGTTTATATAACATTATCTGTGCAAATATTTATGAATTTAATGACCATGAGCTCAAACCAACATGTTTGCCTTATGATTTGAGTTCATGGCAGGTTATTTTACACATGATAAATGAGTAATAAAGGTTACCATACTTATTATGGCTGAGCAATAGTGTGTGTGTATATATATATATATATATATATATATATATATATATATATATATATATATATATATATATATATATATATATATATATATATATATATATATTTATATATATATATATATATATATATATATATATATATATATATATATATATATGTATATTTATATATATATATATATATATATATATATATATATATATATATATATATATATATATATATATATATGTATATTTATATATATATATATATATATATATATATATATATATATATATATATATATATATATATATATATGTATATTTATATATATATTTATATATATATATATATGTATATTTATATATATATATATATATATATATATATATATATATATATATATATATATATATATATATATGTATATTTATATATATATTTATATATATATATATATATATATATATATATATATATATATATATATATATATATACACACATACATATATATATACATACTGTACATATATATATACATACACACACACACACATTTAAAATACAAAAAACATACATACCACATTTTCCTACACAATATTTTACTACAACATCTGAATACATATAAACATTTTGAAATGCAAGAAATCAATGAATTAACATTTAATTCATTTTTTGATGAACTCGTTTACATAAATTACTAAACTACTAGAATTATTAGCAGTAATGCCACTTGTTTATATCAATTATGCTAGTAAATAATCTTGTGCTAGTAAATAAAATTAAACTGCATAAAATCATTGCGATACTTGTTGCTTAATTTTATTACAAACTTGATATATTGCTATTTGATATATATGTCTAGTTAGCATCATAGTTGCACACCTAAATATCTTAGTCATTATGTATTTAAAATGTCTACATTATTTGAATAAATGTAAAGAGACACATTTTGAAGTGACACAAAAGACGAGGAAAATGAGGACAAACAAAAATAAATGCATAAAAAACATTACAATAATACTCATTTTTGACCAGCAAAATGAAATTTAAATAGATCACTCATCACTAGTTATTACGTTAAATTAGCATATCTATTACGGTTCTATCCAAAAAATATTGGCTGTTGCTAAGTGTGCAAAAAAAAAAAAACGTTAAATAATGAGGTATTTTTGGCAAAATCGTTTGGCATCATATGAAATTTTAAGAATTTGGACATTTGGTGACAATATTAAGATTTAAAAAAACGTAGGACTGCATTAAACAATTGATCAGTGATTGCCACACAAACTTTCAAGTTTTTTTTTGGTTGCGAAATTGTTACGGCAATTAAGTTTGTCTCATTTACAATAACTCATTCATGGAAATAAATTGAAATAGTAAGATGAGGAAGATGAAGTGAATAAAAAGTGCATTACATCATTGTAATACGAATTTTCATCAGTAAAATCAAAATCAAAAGTTGCATTTCGCTCAGCCCTAGTTAGCATCATATATGAAAATCTAATCCCTGTATAAAATAAATAAATAAATAAATAAAATAAAATAATCAGGTGAAAAAATCTTTCGAAATGGCTTCTACAAAATTTGGCGCCGACATCAGGATCCCAATAGTGCAGAGGATGGTAAAAATGGAGAACGCCATTAAAACAATAAATCAATTAACGACTTCCATTCAATTGATTCATTGACAATAACTCATTCATGGAAATAAATCAAAATACTAAGATGAGGAAGATGAAGTGAATAAAAACTGCATAAAGTCTTTGTAATATGAATTTTCGTCAGTAAAATCTAATTCAGCATTTCGCTCAGCCCTAGTTCGCATCATATATGATAGTCCAATCCCAGTATACTATAAATATATAAATAAAATAAAATAATCAGGTGAAGAAATCTTTCGAAATGGCTTCTACAAAATTTGGCGCCGACATCAGGATCCTGATAGTGCAGAGGATGATAAACTGGAGAACGCCATCAAACACAATTGTTCGATTACCGCCGGCGCAAACTTCTATTCGTTACACACACTTTCGTCTGCATTCTGGTCGTGGAATTGTTTAGCGCTATATCTTGCTTCTCCAAAATTTTGGCTAGTTCTAGATTCAAAATCCATATTAAAGAGCAATAATTATCTGCATTTCTTTACTAAAACGAAACAGATTTGGTAAGCATTTTGAAGTGACACAAACGAAGTCGGCATTTTGCTCAGCCCCATTTAGCATCATATATGAAAGTCCTATCCCAGTTTAAAATAAATAAATAATGTAATTAAATAATCAGATAAAAAAAAATGGCTTCTACAAAATTTGGCGCCAACATCAGGATCCCAATAGTGCAGAGGACGGTAAAACTGGAGAACGCCATCAAACATAATTGTTCGATTACCGCCGGCGCAAACTTCCATTCATTACACACACTTTCGTCTGCATTCTGGTCGTGGAATTGTTTAGCGCTATATCTTGCTTCCTCCAAAATTTTGGCTAGTTCTAGTTTCAAAATACATATTAAAGAGCAATATTTATCTGCATTTCTTTACTAAAACGAAACAGACTTTGGTAAGCATTTTGAAGTGACACAAACGAAGTCGGCATTTTGCTTAGCCCTATTTAGCATCATATATGAAAGTCCTATCCCAGTTTAAAATACATAAATAAATGTAATTAAATAATCAGATAAAAAAAATGCCTTCTACAAAATTTGGCGCCAACATCAAGATCCCAATAGTGCAGAGGATGGTAAAACTGGAGAACGCCATCAACCACAATTGTTAGATTACAGCCGCACCATCTTCCATTCATTACACACACTTTTGTCCGCATCCTGGTTGCAAAAACGCTTAGCGATATCTCACTTCCGCCAGAATTTTGGCTAGCTCTAGTTTATATAAATACTAAATTGAGGAAGATGGAGTGAATAAAAAGTGCATAAAATTTTTGTAATACTCATTTTCGTCAGTAAAATCAAATTCGGCATTTCGCTCAGCCCTAGCCAGCATCATATATGAAAGTCCAATCCCAGTATACTATATATATATATATAAAATAAAATAATCAGGTGAAAAAATCTTTCGAAATGGCTTCTACAAAACTTGGCGCCGACATCAGGATCCCAATAGTGCAAAGAATGGTAAAAATGGACAACGCCATTAAACACAATCGATCAATTAAACAATTAAACATTTTGAAGTGACACAAACAAATCAATGAATCAGCATTCAATTGATTCATCGACAAAAACTCATTCATGGAAATAAATCTAAATACTAAGATGAAGTAAATAAAAAGTGCACTACATAGTTGTAGTGCGAATTATTGTCAGCAAAATCTAATTCGGCATTTCGCTCAGCCCTAGTTAGCATCATATATGGAAGACCAATCCCAGTATAAAATAAATAAAAAAAAAATAATCAGATGAAAAAATGGCTTTTACAAAATTTGGCGCCAACATCAGGATCCCGATAATACAGAGGATGGTAAAACTGGAGAACGCCATCAAACACAACTGATCGATTACCGCCGCCGCAAACTTCCATTCGTTGCACACACTTTTGTCCGCATCCTGGTTGCGAAATCATTTAGCGATATCTCACTTCCTCCAGAATTTTGGCTAGCTCTAGTTTATATAAATACTAAGTTGAGGAAGATGGAGTGAATAAAAAGTGCATAAAATTAAAACTTTTTAATAACAATTTTCGTCAGCAAAATTTAATTCGACATTTCGCTCAGCCCTAGTTAGCATCATATATGAAAGCCCAATCCCAGTATTCAATAAATAAACAAATAAATAACAAAAATAAAATAAAATAAAATAATCAGGTGAAGAAATCTTTCGAAATGGCTTCTACAAAATTTGGCGCCGACATCAGGATCCCGATAGTGCAGAGGATGGTAAAAATGGAAAACGCCATTAAACACAATCGATCGATTACCGCCGCGGCAAACTTCCATTCGTTACACACACTTTCGTCCGCATCCTGGTCACGGAATCGTTTAGCGATGTATCTCACTTCCTCCAAAATTTTGGCTAGTTCTAGTTCCAAAGCCCCGCTCACAATCCCACCTGTGACTCCGCCCCTGATCTGAGCCCCACCCCCAAGCACGGGCATAGTTGCTCCTGGCAACAGCACATCGTCTTCAGCG
Source organism: Danio kyathit (assembly GCA_903798195.1). Taxonomy (NCBI): domain Eukaryota; kingdom Metazoa; phylum Chordata; class Actinopteri; order Cypriniformes; family Danionidae; genus Danio; species Danio kyathit. The sequence continues at coordinate 2,204,957 of LR812543.1, forward strand.
TTGGCCATCAGTCGGCTGCAGAGGACGCTGTGTGATTCGTGTGCCGTGTAGTGGACGCCCTCCATCCCTCTGAAGCCGAAATAAAGCATGTTCCCGCCGGCGGCCTGCAGCGCCCCCTGGCTGACCGACAGCTCCACGCTGGACACGCTGCTGCGACGGGCTGGTTTATTATGGCAGGCCAGACGAATTCGCTCCTCGCCGGGACGTCGCATACGGAGAAACCACGCGCACCAGTTCAGGAGCAGAACACGTGTCTAGATTAAAAAGACACACACACACAAGCAGGAGTTTCATGCATCCATGCTTGATTAGTTCAGCAGTATTATTTGCATAACTCAGAGATTCGCTGAGTCAATATGACTGAATTAATTAAGGTGACTCATCATAATGCTGTTGGGGTTTTCCGGAGGCGTTCGCTGCTTTACTCACAGTGCACAGCATAAATGAGTACATTAATATTTTCATCAATTCTCAGTGAATATAGACAACATGTAAACAGTTTTATTAAACAGTGATACATTTATTAAAATAAGAGTTTGGTCTCCTAACATCCTTATGAATAGGGAAATAATACATTTAAATGTGTTTCCAAGTACTGGGTTGCATTTGGAAGGGCATCCGCTGCGTAAAACATATGCTAGAGTAATTGGCGGTTCATTCCACTGTGGCGACCCCTGATAAATAAGGGACTAAACTGAAGTAGCATGAACGAATGAATACATTTAAATTCAAATGAGTTTTTGAGGACGAAAATAATCAACTAGACAATGTCAACTAAATGTAATAATGATTTTTAAGGTTGTCTTGATTTATTAACTTATTTATTCCAATTTATTAACATTTTTTTCACTATATGCATTGGGTTGTACTTTTTTTTTGCATCATCATCTTAAGTTATTTTGTTAGATTAGCTCCAGTTTTGTCTTTGTTACGAACTAATTTAATGTACATGCATAAATATAATATTATAAAGCATCCTGTAGGAGATATTCATTTACAAGAGAGATCTGTGAGGGGGGGAACTCAATTATGCCTGGAACTGTATTTATGTATTATTGCAAACAACATGCATGTCATATATTTATGCATTTTAT
>LR812543.1:2211050-2243550 GCA_903798195.1 Danio kyathit
TCGGTTGTAACGAGTGCTTATTTGAGTTACTGTTGCCTTTCTATCAGCTGGAGCCAGTCTGGCCATTCTCCTCTGACCTCTGGCATCAACAAGGCATTTGCGGCCACAGAACTGCCGCTCACTGGATATTTCCTCTTTGTCGGACCATTCTCTGTAAACCCTAGAGATGGTTGTGCGTGAAAATCCCAGTAGATCAGCAGTATCTGAAATACTCAGAGCAGCCCGTCTGGCACCAACAACCATGCCACATTCAGAGTCACTTAAATCCCCTTTCTTCCTCATTCTGATGCTCATTTTGAACTGTAGCAGATCCTCTTGACCATGTCTACATGCCTAAATGCATTGAGCTGCTGCCATGTGATTGGCTGACTAGAAATTTGCGTTAACAGCAGCTGGACAGGTGTACCTAATAAAGTGGCCAGTGAGTATATACGATATATGTAAGGAATAATCAACTCTTTAGGGGCATGCATATATAGGAGTGTTGATTTGTCTTAATCCATTATCTTACCCATCTGGGCATCTTCGCTCCGTCTGGATCATGATAGTGATACTGCAGCACCAGCACTGTGGCGATCACTGACAGACCCACAATCACCATCGTGGTGGCAAAATACTGAGCTGAAACAAACACACACACACACAGAGAGAGTGAGACACAGATACAAACACAGAAATGTGTATAATGATATGGGTATTGCAGTATTGATTTGGTTTATGAGGACATGTCATGATTAAAATCCTATTTAATGGGTTTTACCACAATTAAAATTTCCCACAGGATCACTGTGAGGGGTTTAGTTTTTACAGTGTAAAATACAGTATGCCTACAGAGAGTCCTCCACCAGAGAGACCATTAGAAAACAGCAGGCTTCAGTAAACACCCCCCCCCCCCCCCCACACACACACACACACACACATACACACACACTCTCTAACACACCCTAAGTTCAACACAAGAGTCTTTACTCATCCTAAATATCATCTGTTAAATAAAACAAAACACCTATTTTATCTAAAGCAAAATGTAAAAGTGTGTGTAAAATATTTTAATTCTCTTTATCAGTGTATTTGATTAAAAATGTATTTGATTAAAAAAACACTTAAAGTTGATCTACTTTACAATTAAATGTTTATTTCAATGCAAGACTCTTCAATAATAATAATAACAATAATAATAATAATAATAAATAATAATAATAATAAATAAAAATAATAAAAATAATTAATACTAATAATAATAATAATAATTAATAATAATAAATAAATAATAATAATAATAATAATTAATAACAATAATAATAAAAATAATTAATACTAATAATAATACTAATAATAATTAATACTAATAATAATAATTAATACTAATAATAATGATAATAATTAATAATAATAATAAATAATAAATAATAATAATAAATAATAATTAATAATAATAATAACAATAAATAATAATAATAATAATTAATAATAATAATAATAATAATAAATAATAATAACAATAAATAATAATAATTAATAATAATAATAATTATAATAATAATAATTATTATTATTATTAATAATAATAATAATAATAATTAATAATAATAATAAACACTTTTATAAATACAATGCACAAAAAGTGCACAAGATAGTAATTAATAATTAATAATAATTCCGTACATTTATATAGCATATTTCTAGACACTCAAAGCGCTTTACACATTGGGGGGAATCTCCTCATCCACCACCAGTGTGCAGCATCCACCTGGCAGCCATATGACGCCAGACCGCACACCACACACCAGCTGATTGAAGGAGAGGAGACAGAGTGATGAAGCCAATTATGATATGGGGATGGTTAGGAAGCCATGATGGACAGAGGACAGTGGGCAGATTTGGCCAGGATGCCGTGGTTAAACCCCTGGGATTTTTAATGACCAGAGAGAGTCAGGATCTCGGTTTAACATCTGACCAGAAAGACGGCGCTCACTGAGCAGTATAGAGTCCCCTTCACTATACTGGGGCATTATGACCCACACAGACTGCAGGTTGAGCGCCCCCTGCTGGCCTCACTAACACCACTTCCGGCAGCAACCTAGCTTTCCCATGTGGTCTCCCATCCAGGTACTGACCAGGCGCAGCCCTGCTTAGCTTCAGTGGGCGACCATGTGAGAGTTGCAGAGAGCTAGCTGCCGGCTGAATAATTAGTCCTAATTATATTCTTTCATACTTCTAAGTAACAATTGTATTAATATATTCCTCCAATTGTTGCTTATAATTAGAAATATACCGAAATATGCAGTTCAGAAAAATAAATTGATGTAATAATAAATCTCAATTCATTTAGCAATTACTAAATATACAAATATTAAATACAATTTACTTATAATTAACTGAATATCTGATATATGTATAAAACAGATAATGCAAACAGCCTGAACGTTCTGTTAAACGTCTCCTTTGCTGAAAGTCAAGCAGAATCTTCAAAAAATGAGGTTATAAACTCATAATCCCGTGAAAATCCTCTCGTGTCTGTCATTGTTTGATGGTTTTTCTCAGTAATGGAGCTTTGGGGAACAGGCGGATATCAGCGGGGGGCTTTTCACCTGTACAGACGCCCTGTTTCAGCATGAATGATGGCTCTGGTCTCCAGCTGGCCCATTCATAGAGGATTCATAAGCAGGAATAGGACATTAACGTGATGAATGCAGTTCGCTGCGTCTGAGTTCCAGGGTCTCTCGTCTGTTTAAACCCACAGATCAACATAAAGCTGAAGCCCTGCCCTCTGTGCACAAGCCCTGTGAGTGACAGGTGGACTCACCAATCAGAGGCACCGAGTCAGACGTGGCAGGCATGATCTCAGCCACCAGCAGCATGAAGACGGTGAGCGACAGCAGAACTGTGATTCCTGACAGAAAAAAAAAACCCAAGAAACAATTATTACATCCATATGTTTTACACAGCAGATGGCCTTCCACCTGCAACCCAGTACTGGGAAACACCCATACACACTCATTCACACACACACACTCATACACTACGGCCAATTTAGTTGATCAATTCCCCAATAGTGCATGTGTTTGGACTGTAGGGGAAACCGGAGCACCCTGAGGAAACCCACACCAACACGGGGAGAACATGAACTCCACACAGAAACGCCAACTGACCAAGCAGAGACTCAAACCAGCGACCTTCTTGCTGTGAGGCCACAGTGCTAACCACTGAGGCACCGTGTCACCCGTAATAAGCAATATATATCAAATTAAATCAATGTTTATATGTAAATGTTGTATATTTAGGCATGATACTCTATTGTATTTAGTCACTGTGGTGTGAACTATTCTGGATGGAGCCGGTGACTTACGCAATAATGTGATACACAGAAAGTCAAGCGATGCCGCCCACACACAGAACTAAGACAGCATGAAATTAAAGACACACACTGCGCTTTAGACACTCGTGTATTGCGAAATCGGCTGCTCTTGCTTGCGGTGTTGAAAGTCATTTATCAGCGAGCGACACCGGTGAGATTAGAGATTACTCAGGAGAAACTCTCCTTTTAATCCCATTACTGTGGGAGATATTCTGTGTTCTGCAGGAGGCTTTTTTATTCTTATCATTGCTTTTCAATAAAGACAAAGTACACAGAGCAGGTTTAACATGAACAACAAAGGCACAAACTGATTAAATGTACAGTCAAAGAGAATCACTCGCCCTCCTGTGAATATTTCTAATGTTTCCCAAATGATGTTGAACAGATTCAGGAATTTTTCACAGTATTTCCTCTAATATTTTTTCTTCTGGAGAAAGTCTTATTTGTTTTATTTCGGCTACAATAAAAGCAGTTTTTAATTGTTATAAAGCCATTTTAAGGTCAATATTATTAGCCCCCTTCAGCAATATTTCTTTTGGATTGTCTCCAGAACAAACCACTGTTATACAATGACTTGCCTGCAGGGTTTCTGCAGATTTCACCAAGTTAAATTCAAGACTTTTTAAGATCATTATGAATAATATTTTAGACTTATACAGGGCTAAATGCTAAGGATTTTTTTCTCGAATATCCTAGTTGGAAAAGATTTTCACTTGACCTTTGAAAAAAATGATTATAATTTAATAATATAATAATAATATTTTAATAATAAAATATAGGTCAGTATCCTCAGTACTAAACGGAGAACTTTTAAACAAATGTTACTGTAAGGAAAGTAATTAAATGCTGTTTTTAAATTAAAAGTTCTATTGAGATTGGGATTGTTGGTTGCTTGTATGGGTGTTAATGGCCAGATTGAGTAGCTATACATGAACAAATGAAAATTAAGACCCGTTTAAAAAATTTAAAACTTTTTAAGGCCTAAAATTTAGCTTTTGAGATTTAAGACATTTTAAGACCCCGCAGATACCCTGTGCCTAATTACCCTAACTTTACCCTAATTACCCTAGTTAAGCCTTTAAATGTCACTTTAAGCTGAACACTAGTGTCTAGAAGAAAATCTAGTCTAATATTATGTGCTGTCATCATGGCAGAGAGAAAAGAAATATTAGAAGATTATTAAAAATGATTAGAAAAAAAGACTATCAGAAATGAGTTATTAAAACTATTGTGTTTAGAAATGTGCTGGAAAAAATCTTCTTTCCATTAAATTTGGAGAAATTGGTGAAAAAAATGTTATACTTCAACAGGAGGGCAAATAATTCTGACTTCAACTGTATGTACTGAGATGTGTGTGTGTGTGTGTGTGTGTGTGTATCTCTCTCTCTCTCTCTCTCTCTCTCAATTCAATTCAATAGTTGCTTTATTGGCATGACAAATGTTACAAATGTATTGCCAAAGCAGTTCTAAAGTTTACATAAAAAGTAACATGCATATATAATAATAAAAAACAAAACAGTAAACACAGTAAATAGTAAAAAAAAAAAAAAAAAAAAGATGATATTTATACATTATAATTAAATAAAATATCAACATTACATCGTATTATTCAATATATCACATTAATATTCAATATATCAAATTATTCAACATATCATATTATTCATACAAATCAATACAAAAATAATAATAGATCAGAATAAACTGTCCATTTAACAACCAACATTTTAGGATAAAATCTCTCTCTCTCTCTATATATATATATATCATTAATTATTACTTTTATATTTTATATTACTGTATATACTTATATACATATATTATATTACATACTTTATAATACTTTATATACTTCTTATATACTATATTATTATACATACTTCCTTTACATTTCCAGATATATTCTGAAATCCTGAAAAAAATTTAGGTACTACATTTTATATATATATATATTTACGATATCTAAGACTTTATTTTGTTTTACATGTGTGCTTTTCAGCCATAGTGTTTAGCAACATTAATATAATCATAAATTAGCAAATATTACACTTAATATTAATATTAAATTTTTATTGCAATATTACAAATTGCAATAAAAAAGCATTTTTAAGAATAGAAATAGAAACTACTGATGAAATAAAATAACAATAATTTTCAACTATTTGTCATGTGCTGTTTAAACATTTTCACAATATTTGCTTTGATATTGTCCTTTAATATATTTTTCTGATTGTCTCCAGAACAAATCACTGTTATACAATAACTTGCCTAATTACCCTAACTTTACCCTAATTACTCTAACTTTACCCTAATTAACCTAGTTAAGCCTTTAAATGTCACTTTAAGCTGAACACTAGTGTCTTGAAGAATATCTAGTCTAATATTATTTACTGTCATCATGACAAATAGAAAAGAAATCAGTTATTAGAGATGAGTTATTAAACTATTATGTGCAGAAATGTGTTGAAAAAATCTTGGGGGAAAATATACAGGAGGGCGAATAATTCTGACTTCAACAGTATTTTTGTGTGTGAATGTAATGTTTAAAGCAAGCAAAAAACAATTATGCGCACATCTAAAAAACATTACATTAGCAAAGGATCAAAAAAATCGGCAACACTGCCACTTTAACTCTCAAAAAGTCTTTATTAGGCTAAAACTCGATTAGGAGTAACAGCCTATTAAAGACTTTTTGAGAGCTAAAGTGGCAGTGTTGCCGATTTTTTTGATCTTTTGCTAATGTAATGTTTTCTAATGCAATAATGTGTTTTGTAGGTGTCTCACCCAGGGATATCTTCTCTCCAGAGTCGGCGGGCAGCAGGAACACCAGCAGAGCAAGTGTGGAGATCAGCACACACGGGATCAGCAGATTCAGCCCGTAGTACAGCGTCCTCCGCCTCATGACCACGGTGAAGGTGACGTCAGGGTACGGTTCCTTACAGCAGTCGTAGAACTTCTCATTCCTCCTGCCCGGCACCTCTGCAACACACAGACACACGTCAAGACAAAACAGCCTAGCAAATGCATCACAACCCCCTGGGAACTCCTCATAACAACATAGTAATTGTAGTAGGACATTGTAGCACTGTAATTGCACTACCCTGGCAACCAAATAGGAACATTTTAACTACTGCATGGCAACACACAAGAAACTTCATAGCAACACCCTGGTAACCACCCATAACACAATTGCATAGCAACACCCTAAATCTAAAACACCCTAACAGAAATACACCCTAAACACCCAAACAAATGCATAGCAACACCCTGGTACCCAAGAAACTGCATAGCAACACCTCGGCAACAAACCACAACCTTATACAATGTTGTTAAGAGACCCTAGAAACATCAAAGTCACACCCACCTAGCAACACCCAAACAACAGCATATTAACATCTATGGCAACCACTCAACACACACTGGAAACACCCTAACAATCACAAAGCAACACCCTAGCAACTGCATAATGAAGCCTTAGCAACCACCATAGCACCCTAGCAACCAAATAGGAACATTTTAACTACTGCATATCAACACACAAGAAACTTCATAGCAACACCCTGGTAACTACCTATAACACCCTAGCAACTGCACAGCATCACCCTTGTAACCAAATAGCAACACACAAGAAACTTCATAGCAACACCCTGGTAACCACCCATGACACCCTAGCAACTGCACAGCAACACCCTGGTGATTAAATAGCAACATACAAGAGACTTCTTAGCAACACCCTGGTAACCACCCATACCACCCTAGCAACTGCACAGCAACACCCTGGTAACCAAATAGCAACACACAAGAAACTTCATAGCAACACCCTGGTAACCACCCATAACAGCCTAGCAACTGCACAGCAACACCCTGGTTACCAAATAGAAACACACAAGAAACTTCATAGCAACACCCTGGTAACCACTCATAACACCCTTGCAACTGCACAGCAACACCCTGGTAACCAAACAGAAACACCCTAGCTACTGCACAGCAGTACCCTGGTAACCAAATAGGAACACGCAAGAAACTTCAAAACACCCTGGTAACCACCCATAACACCCTAGCAACTGCACAGCAACACCCTGGTAACCAAACAAAAACACCCTAGCAACTGCACAGCAACACACTGGTAACCAAACAGAAACACCCTAGCAACTGCACAGCAACACCCTGGTAACCAAATAGGAACACGCAAGAAACTTCAAAACAACACCCTGGTAACCACCCATAACACCCTAGCAACTGCACAGCAACATCCTGGTAACCAAACAAAAACACCCTAGCAACTGCACAGCAACACACTGGTAACCAAACAAAAACACCCTAGCAACTGCACAGCAACACACTGGTAACCAAACAGAAACACCCTAGCAACTGCACGGCAACACCCTGGTCATTAAATAGCAACATACAAGAGACTTCATGGCAACACTCTGGTAACGAACCACCCATAACACCCTAGCAACTGCACAGCAACACCCTGGTAACCAAACAGGAACACATGAAAAAACTTCAAAGCAACACCCTGGTAACCACCCATAACACCCTAGCAACTGCACAGCAACACCCTGGTAACCAAATAGCAACACACAAGAAACTTCATAGCAACACCCTGATAACCATCCATAACACCCTAGCAACTGCACAGCAACACCCTGGTAACCAAAAAGCAACACACAAGAAACTTCATCGCAACACCCTGGTAACCACCCATAACACCCTAGCAACTGCACAGCAACACCCTGGTAACCAAAAAGCAACACACAAGAAACTTTATAGCAACACCCTGGTAACCACCCATAACACAATTGCATAGCAACACCCTAACAGAAATACCCCCTAAACACCCAAACAAATGCATAGCAACATCCTGGTACCCAAGAAACTGCATAGCAACACCTCGGCAACAAACCACAACCTTATACAATGTTGTTAAGAGACCCTAGAAACATCAAAGTCACACCCACCTAGCAACACCCAAACAACAGCATATTAACATCTATGGCAACCACTCAACACACACTGGAAACACCCTAACAATCACAAAGCAACACCCTAGCAACTGCATAATGAAGCCTTAGCAACCACCATAGCACCCTAGCAACCAAATAGGAACATTTTAACTACTGCATAGCAACACACAAGAAACTTCATAGCAACACCCTGGTAACTACCTATAACACCCTAGCAACTGCACAGCATCACCCTTGTAACCAAATAGCAACACACAAGAAACTTCATAGCAACACCCTGGTAACCACCCATGACACCCTAGCAACTGCACAGCAACACCCTGGTGATTAAATAGCAACATACAAGAGACTTCTTAGCAACACCCTGGTAACCACCCATACCACCCTAGCAACTGCACAGCAACACCCTGGTAACCAAATAGCAACACACAAGAAACTTCATAGCAACACCCTGGTAACCACCCATAACAGCCTAGCAACTGCACAGCAACACCCTGGTTACCAAATAGAAACACACAAGAAACTTCATAGCAACACCCTGGTAACCACCCATAACACCCTTGCAACTGCACAGCAACACCCTGGTAACCAAACAGAAACACCCTAGCTACTGCACAGCAGTACCCTGGTAACCAAATAGGAACACGCAAGAAACTTCAAAACAACACCCTGGTAACCACCCATAACACCCTAGCAACTGCACAGCAACACCCTGGTAACCAAACAAAAACACCCTAGCAACTGCACAGCAACACACTGGTAACCAAACAGAAACACCCTAGCAACTGCACAGCAACACCCTGGTAACCAAATAGGAACACGCAAGAAACTTCAAAACAACACCCTGGTAACCACCCATAACACCCTAGCAACTGCACAGCAACACCCTGGTAACCAAACAAAAACACCCTAGCAACTGCACAGCAACACACTGGTAACCAAACAAAAACACCCTAGCAACTGCACAACAACACACTGGTAACCAAACAGAAACACCCTAGCAACTGCACGGCAACACCCTGGTCATTAAATAGCAACATACAAGAGACTTCATGGCAACACTCTGGTAACGAACCACCCATAACACCCTAGCAACTGCACAGCAACACCCTGGTAACCAAACAGGAACACATGAAAAAACTTCAAAGCAACACCCTGGTAACCACCCATAACACCCTAGCAACTGCACAGCAACACCCTGGTAACCAAATAGCAACACACAAGAAACTTCATAGCAACACCCTGATAACCATCCATAACACCCTAGCAACTGCACAGCAACACCCTGGTAACCAAAAAGCAACACACAAGAAACTTCATCGCAACACCCTGGTAACCACCCATAACACCCTAGCAACTGCACAGCAACACCCTGGTAACCAAAAAGCAACACACAAGAAACTTCATAGCAACACCCTGGTAACCACCCATAATACAATTGCATAGCAACACCCTAAATCTAAAACACCCTAACAGAAATACCCCCTAAACACCCAAACAAATGCATAGCAACATCCTGGTACCCAAGAAACTGCATAGCAACACCTCGGCAACAAACCACAACCTTATACAATGTTGTTAAGAGACCCTAGAAACATCAAAGTCACACCCACCTAGCAACACTCAAACAACAGCATATTAACATCTATGGCAACCACTCAACACACACTGGAAACACCCTAACAATCACAAAGCAACACCCTAGCAACTGCATAATGAAACCTTAGCAACCACCATAGCACCCTAGCAACCGATTAGCAGACATTGGGGCTAAAATCCAGTCTAAAATCTAACCTCAGATGAAGATAAACGACAGGTAAAACATCCTAAAACACACAATTAAACAGGAAATAATCTGTGTTTATCGCCACTGACTCCACTTATGAACACTCATTTCTGACCCGCGTCTGATCTTCACGCTCATGCCGATGGATCATTCTGTTTGGCTTCATTTTTATTATGTAACAATGACAATTAAAGACTCTCCGAGCTTCTGGCACTTTTAATCTGCTCTAATGTCCTTCTGGAAGACACAAATGCCAGATCCTAATCGGGGCGTCTGATTATGAACAAACGGATGATTTCACATGAGAGCATCTGAAAACTGCGTGTGTGTGTGTGTGTGTGTGTGTGTGTGTGTGTGTGTGTGTGTGTGTGTGTGTGAGACATTACGCATGACAGACGCCATTATGTAAAACTTGTTTGTTTTCATCCAGCATTTCTCCACATCTGCCTCAAATCACGCATCGCATTATGATATACTGTACAGACCAGTGATGTTTAAACAAGTTAATACACAGAAAGTTACAAATATTGCACTGACAATAACTGGGTTAAATGACATTTAAATTGATGAACTAAAATAACTAAAACTGAGATGTGAAATAAAACAAAAATATACATACAAATGCGTATAATAATAGTAATAATATGCATTCATTCATTCATTCTGCTTCGGCTTAGTCTCTTTATATATCTGGGGTCGCCACAGCGGAATGAACCGCCAACTTATCATATGTTTTACACAGTGGATGCCCTTCCAGCTGCAACCCAGTACTGGGAAACACCCATACACACTCATACACTACGGTCAGTTTAGTTCATCAGTTCCCCTATAGCACATGTGTTTGGGCTGTGGGGGAAACCAGAGCACCCGGAGGAAACCCACACCAACACGGGGAGAACATGCAAACTCCACACAGAAATGCCAACTGATCCATCCGGGACTCAAACCAGTGACCTTCTTGCTAGAGGCCACAGTGCTAACCACTTAATCCACTTAAAACTTGTAAAAACCATTAAGTTGTACCCAAAAAATGTTAAGAATTGTGTTGTCTCAGCTGATTTTAAATAAGAAGTTTATGAATATTTAATGGGGCGACACGGTGGCGCAGTGGGTAGCACAATCGCCTCACAGCAAGAAGGTCGCTGGTTCGAGCCTTGGCTGGGTCAGTAGGCATTTCTGTGTGAAGTTTGCATGTTCTCCCTGGTTCGAGCCTTGGCTGGATCAGTTGTCATTTCTGTGTGGAGTTTGCATGTTCTCCCCGTGTTGGCGTGGGTTTCCTCCGGGTGCTCCGGTTTCCCCCACAAGTCTAAAGACATGCGGTACAGGTGAATTGGGTGGGCTAAATTGGCCGTAGTGTATGTGTGTGAATGAGTGTGTATGGGTGTTTCCCAGTAATGGGTTGCAGCTGGAAGGGCATCCGCTGAGTAAAACATATGCTGGATAAGTTGGCGGTTCATTCCGTTGTGGCAACCCCAGGTTAATAAAGGGACTAAGCCGAAAAGAAAATGAATGGATGGATGAATATTTAAGTAGCAATATTATTAGTGCTAGAACAATTGCACTGTCAAATGAATGGGCAAAATTACATATAAATTTATGAACTAAAATAGCTAAAACTGATGAGTTGAATAAAATAAATGAATAAAAAGGCTTTTTTTTAAAAACTAAAATTAAAATGGCATTTCTTTTCAATCTAAGGTTCTAAAATTACAAAAAAGGAGAGAAAAAAACAAGAACTGAAGAAACGTTTTCTGAACATCTGCCTCAAATCATGCATCTCACTATGATAATAGTACAGACCAGTGATATTTAAACAAGTTAATAATCAAAGTTATACATACTGCACATTTCTACAATGCTATCAATTTAATATCAATTGATAAACCAAAACAATTAAAACTGAGAATTAAAATAAAATAAAATCTATATAAAAATGCACACAATAATAATAATCAAAATAAATTAAAGGTGCTGTATGTAAGTTTTTGACTCTTCTAGAGCATTAAAATACCATAATATGTGTGCAGATATTTAAGAAACATCCCAAGTGAACATACTTGTTTAACTGAAAAACAATGCTGAAGTCAGATATTCTGCTTTGAAAATGGGTTTTCCGTGCCGGAAAGCTGTCTTTGTTTAGATAAATTTCATATGCACGATGCCAGTTTAGCCAATTATATGTCAGCACCCTGGGTTGCCTTGTTGGAAAACAGCGTATTTCATTCATTCATTCAGAAAGACTCTGAAAGCATGCGTCCATGACCAAAAAGAACAGTATGGGAGACAGATGCAGTTCCACATGAGGTTATTAATTAGCAAATTACATAAATATTACGAACGTAAACATTAGGTGAGCAGGTTACATTGTAACCGCGTGTCCTAACAACATGCTGTGACGAGAGAGGCAGTGACCAGCTATTTGGCTGTTTGCACCAGACGAGACACGGCAGAAATGTAAATACAGCCTTTCAGAAGCACAGAATATGCACTCGCTCACCAAACGGTAAGGTTTAGAATCTATTTAATACATGTTAACCCTCTTTAACATCAATGTAGATGCTGAATCACTCATATGTGTTTAGTTCTAAAGTTCAATTTCAGACGGTTTATTGTATTTTCCAGATCTGAGGTGAACTTTCTGCTTTCAGTATATGGTAATACACGTCATGTAAAATGCATTCAAACTCGCATTGTTAGCATTTAGCACAGAATAAAGCACACGAGGCTTACCTGAGGTGATCTAGCTGTCATAGGTTTCTGTTGTTCAGCTGTGAGAAATAGAAGCCATTTCTAATATATCAATTCGAGGTGTTGGTTAGGACAAAAACTCCTTTTAATATGGAGAATATTCCCTCAATCGCGTGTCGTTGCTTTTATTTAGAACACAGTTTAAATCACTCGCTCCTGTACACAATCTGGCATCCCAGCGTACTTTTATTATGATCCAGGAGTGCAATACCTAGTTCAACCACTGGGTGTCAAACTTACATACTGCACCTTTAAACAAAAAATGAATTGGTGTTTTATTTCAAATTGAAGTTTTAAAATTACAAAAAAAATAAAATAATAAAATAATAATAATACATAAAACCAAAGATACGTTTTATTGAACGTCTGCCTCAAATCATGCATCCCACTATGATAATACTGTACAGACCAGTGCTATTTACACAAATTATTTAATCAACAGAAAGTTAAAAGTATTGCACTGACAAATAAATGGGCCAAATTCCATTTAAATTGATGGAACTAAAAAAACAAATACTAAGAAATAAAATGTACAAATAGATAAATATAAATATATACACAAAAAAATAACTCTCAACTTTCAAGTTAAAGTTTAAAAATTACAAAAGAAATCAATAAAAATCAACCCTGTATGTACGGACAGACCAGTGCTATATAAGATATTAATAAATGAATAAACAGAAAGTTAGAAATATTGCACTGTCAAATAAATAGGCAAAATTAAGTTTAAACTGATAAACTAAAAATAAGTATAAAATAAATAAATACAACGGAGAAATAAAATGAAAACAAAATAATACAAATAAAAAACGACAAAAAAAATGTACAACTTTAAAACTAAAAATAGAAATTCTGCGGCGTCACGGTGGCACAGTGGGTAGCACGATAGCCTCACAGCAAGAAGGTTGCCAACTGCCAACTATTCCAGCATATGTTTTACACAGCGGATGGTCTTCCAGCTGCAACCCAGTACTGGGAAACACCCATACACTCTCATTCACACAAAAACACTTATACACTACGGCCAATTTAGTTCATCAATTCCCCTACAGCGCATGTGTTTGGACTGTGGGGGAAACCGGAGCACCCAGAGGAAACCCACACCAACACGGGGAGAACATGCAAACTCCACACAGATACGCCAACTTACCCAGCTGGAACTCAAACCAGCGACCTTCTTGCTGTGAGGCGACAGCGCTACCCACTGCGCCACCCAGAGAAATAAAATATTACAAATAAAAAAAATGTAAAAAAACTAAATGGGGAAAATAAAGTTAATAAATAATAGAGAAATCAAATGTAAAAATAAATGAAAAGGGCTCAAAATAATACAAATAAAAAAAATACAAAAAACTTTAAAAATTTAATTTAAATGATATTTTCTTTCAAGTTAAAGTTATAAAATGACAAAAAAAAACGACTGAAGATACATTTTCTGAAATAATTTTTTTTTAATAAATAATAAAACTGAAACATAAAATGATCATAAGAAAATGTACAAAAATTAAACTACATGGCCAAAATATAGTTTTGATAAATAAAGAGAAATCAAATGTAAAAATAAATAAATAAAAAGGGCTAAAAATAATACAAATAAACAAATGATACAAAAAAAATTAAACTTTAAAACTAAAATTAAAATGACATTTTCTTTTAAGCTAAAATCCTAAAATTACAACGAAAACAAACATAAAAAAAGACTAATAAAAATGACAAAACGAAAGAGTAAAACTCACCGACCAGATCCCACTCCCCGTTAGCGATGTATCCGGTGATATCGGCGTTTATCATCTGCAGATCCAGAGCCCAGCCGCCGTACGTCCACGAGCCGAACTTCAGATCGCAGCGCTGCACGTCAAACGGGAACCAGCGCACATCGATGTAGCACGTGCTCTTGAAGATGCCTGACCACAGATGCATTGTGGGAAATGTTGAATTAATTCAGTCTGAAGGGGCTTCTCAATATTTACACCCATGACTCTTGATTACTAATTTACTTATTATGCCCACTTTTACAGGATGTCAAATAATGTTAAATAATAATCTCTGATGTCTCTAGAGTGTTTCAGCTCAAAACACCACACAGATAATGTTCTCTACCTCTCTGAAACGGACTCTTTTAGGCTTTGATCCTAATAGTGGCGTTTTGGTGACTGTCGCTTTAAATGCAAATGAGATTGTGCTCTTTTTCAGAAGAGGGCGGAGCTACAGACGCCTGTGTATCAGCATAGTGACAGATTCAAAAGTGTTGTCAGTGTGTGCTTCATGCTTGTGTCAGTCTATGTCGCTCCTGTCGCTGCTTCATCTAAAACTCCACATCTATAATCCTCTTAGTCTATGCTGACATTATCTTCAGCAGCTCAAACACTCTAATGACTAATGGACAGACGGCTGCTTCTCACTCAGGGCTGCTGTTTATGCTAATGAGGGAGAGATGGGGACTAGTGGGCGGGGCTTTCCCCCTCTGATGACATCATACAAAGGGAGAATGTCAATCAAAGTGTTTCTGCAGACTGTTTTCATCAAGTCTGATTATAAACAAATACAATTAATTAATGTTTAACATTAGAGGCTGGAGATATTCACACACTGCTGACACACAACTGGGTTTAAACCCCTTATAAAAGTCATTATAGCATAATAGTTCCCCTTTAAAGGAACACTCAACTACTTTTCAAAACTTGTTTGAATGAAATGCTAATGGTCTAATCCGATTTAATTCATTACGCGAAGCTAAGCTAAAAGTGACCCAGCTAGAACAGGAAATCATCTGAATGGATTAAAAATTGGTTCAAGTCCACTGTTTAACACTAGAACCGCCATGGGGTCAATTTTACCCATCACTGCTATTGAAATGTACATAACAGACCTTCAATAAAACATTCAAGTCTCCCAGTCATTATTTACAATTCCCAGATATTAAAAACTGTTTAGATAAAAATAGATTAAAAAGTGGGACAATTTAAGTGCCAGTATGGGTCAAATTTACCCACTATAACAAAATGCTTGTATTTAGGCACTGCTTATGTTTGAAATTAGTCACCAATTACTTTTACTTTCAATTTCACTCACTGAATTAATGGTTATAATAAACTAATAAAGTCACAATGACTAAAAGAAGGCGATTTGTAGAGCTATTAAAAACACAAAATGCAATAAATGATGGAGAGTCTGGAGAAATAAGTTATGCATCAGAGTATGATGGCTCAAATTTAGATATTTTAACCTACTCATCTCTAGGCCCACACGGAATCTGCGCGCGCAGATTTTTTGCAGATTTTCCACAGATTTCCGCAGATTTTTAGCCCATCATTAATTCTGTTTATTTACTTACAGTTAACTATTTACTGTTTATCTAACTGGATTTGCATTTTAAACATTAAATAAAAGTTAAAAAGATATTATTTTTTATTTCACATTTTAAGGTTTTAGTTATGATACTCCTAAAATGACTCCGCAGAAATCCACAGATTTTTACCAAAAATGTCCGCAGATTCCGTCTGGCCCTACTCATAACCTACTCCTAAAATAATCTTGCTATCCTGAAATAACAATTTTATGAGTCTAGACACTTTTTGTTAACAGTGGCGAAAAACAGTGAAATAGTATTTTTTTTTTTTAAAGCAATTTCTAAACAAACTTTTTGCTGGGTAAAAATTACCCGCACTGGGGATTTTTGGCATACGGCGACTTCCGGCGGTTCTAGTGTTAAACACCAAATGAGTGTTTTTAAAATAAATTGGTGGAGTGTTCCTTTAATTTTCATAATCTGTGCAGAGTTCCTGAGCAGAAATTCATATTTGACATTCCTTTACAACACACAATGGAGTATACCTACACTTACATATCTTTAAAAAACACATGTTTCCACACCCTGACCAGCCTCAAAAAAAACTACAATGGTGCACAATATCTGTGTGTTTACACCTGCATGTGCACACTAACCTGCTAAACATACCTCAACTAACACTCAGTTTGAGCTGAGAGTGTGTGTGTGTGCGTGACATGCGAGTTAAGGTCACCCTGAACCATGTCAAACGTCACCATCTCTGTCTTCAGGTGATGTTGAAATGCCCTCTGGGAAACTGATGATAAATGGTGCGTTTCAAACAGGACACATTGCCCTCTGAAGGATTCTTTGGAGTCGAAATTATAGCGGCGTAATTTTATGCACATTTCGCCTAGTGGAAACTCCAAGATGTGCATACATTTTGTCCACATAAGAAAAAAATGTGCATGAATTATGATGGATTATTTAGTCAATAAACTCTATGCATACGCTGCATCAGTGTAGTATCTGACAGATGCTGATCCGGTCTTTGCATCATTAATGTTGTTGCAGATGTGAAATGTTGTTGTGCTGATTGTAAAAGGCCTCAGCCCTCCGTCAGTCCATCATCACAGTGCTTCAGTATTCTTCTTCTCCTATTATTATTCCCTCCAGAACTGTCTTGAGCCTCCAAAAGCCACCGCATTTTGTCTTAATATATAGTATATTTTACCTGGGGGCAGGTACTGACAATATCCAGACGAGTTGACCAGCACGTTTGTGTGAAAGGTGGCATCAAATCTCTCATCAGCACTGTTAAAAAAAACAGAATACATATAAGCAACTGAAATATTAAACAAATGTCACCTATCAGATGAGGCCGTACTATCTTTAGCCCCTTGAGTTGATGTTTTTAGATTGGTTTGGAGCTCCAGAAAGAGGTCTGTAAAGCAGGAGTGTGTGTGTGTGTGTGTGTGTGTGTGTGTGTGTAGAGTCAGACAGTAAATCACAGTAATTTAAGATCCCACAAAACTGCCAAACATGAGGAAGAGCTTTGCTTTTGTCCACTTTTCTGACACTCAGAGAGATGCATGCTGGGTAAACACATCTGATAATGAGTTTAAAAGTGAAACCAAACTGATTATAATCAGTGCTGTGTGACCATACGGTTCATAAAGTTATTAAACAACACTCAAAACATACAGTACACATGGGAAAATGAAGATTTATGCACTTAAGTTGTAAAATTAATCCAACATATTTGTCTGTTATACACAAAATGAGTCATATTTATTCATTTTTACTATATATTTAGATTTTAGTTCTGGTTTTAGTAGTTTGTTTAAGTATTTGACTAATTATATGGTTAAATAATTGACTAAATGTTGTGTTTTTATTTATAAATTTAATTAATTTTGTATTTTAGTATATCTAGTAACAATTTATTGTGTTTAATGTGTAATTATTTACATTTCAGTTGACAAAAAATGCCTTTAGTTTTATGGTTTCACTACAGGTGAATGATAATAATACGCTTTTTTTATCATGTCATACTTTATTTCAAAATATTTAATCAAACAATGAAGGAATTATTAATTTTTTTAAACAGAAAAGAAATCTGTGAAAAACTAACGAAAAAACGAAAAACTACATTACCCATGATGCCCTACATGTAATTCCACCAATGAGAGAGAGCCAAGAGATCTTAGGCTCCACCCACTCCAGTGAATAAAGCACCATGAATGATGTCAGTGAGTCTCCATTGGCTCTCAGTATTTGTACACATGAATATTTAGTGATGAACATGAAATAAGTGTGCTGTAAGTGTGTGTGACCTGTTGTAGAGCAGTATGTCGGGTCTCCAGATCAGCGAATCCGGGAATCTGACCGTGTTCACACCGGGGTAATCACTTATGTTCCAGCGCAGGTAATAATCTGTCCAATACTACACACACACACCCACGCAGATACACAAACACACACACACAGACACACACGCAAATGTATACACACAGATACAAACATATTACAAGCACACAGACACACACGTATACACACACACACATATATATATATATATATATATATATATATATATAACAAACATGCATTTAAACACACACACAAACATGCAGACACACACACACACACACACACACACACACACACACACACACACACACACACACACACACACACACACACACACACACACACACACACACACACACACACACACACACACACAGGAATGACAGCAGATCATGAGCTTTGTGTTAAACTGCTGTAAACAGTAAAGGTTATTGAGTGGTTCATCAGCTTTATGGCAGAACAGCAGTCCAGGAGTGTTTGTGGCTTTATTGGGTCACTTTACACTCTGATACTTCTGTGCTGAATCCAAATATAAACATCAAACAGGGACAAAATATTACAAACAAAATGTCTTGTTCTGCTGCAGTTTATACATTCAAATTATTATATTTCAATCTATTAAAATTGTAACAAAAAATTAAAATAATGTAAGAAATTAATATAACATTTTCACCTTTTTACATTAAAATAAGATATTTTTTACAATTAATATGTTTAAATTTTTAAGAACTTTATGAAATGAAATGATATAATTTATATTATACTTTTAAATTATAATGTCATTTATTACAAATTGCTTTTAGTTTAATATTTTACTCACTATTAAGTATAAGAACCCTGTTCTGCACTCAAGAATAAAAAGAAAAAAATGTTCAAAATAGGAATTATAAAAACATGTTTAAAAACGATAAGACTTAGCATAAAATGATTTACTAGAAAATAATAAGAAATATTATTACACACATATAAATACTTTTGAGATGATATATATCTTTAAATTATTTACAAAAAAATGTGTGTGTGTGTGTGTAAATATATATATATACACACACAGGGAGTGCAGAATTATTAGGCAAGTTGTATTTTTGAGGATTAATTTTATTATTGAACAACAACCATGTTCTCAATGAACCCAAAAAACTCATTAATATCAAAGCTGAATATTTTTGTAAGTAGTTTTTAGTTTGTTTTTAGTTTGAGCTATTTTAGGAGGATATCTGTGTGTGCAGGTGACTATTACTGTGCAGAATTATTAGGCAACTTAACAAAAAACAAATATATCCCCATTTCAATGATTTATTTTCACCAGTGAAACCAATATAACATCTCAACATTCACAAATATACATTTCTGACATTCAAAAACAAAACAAAAACAGATCAGTGACCAATATAGCCACCTTTCTTTGCAAGGACACTCAAAAGCCTGCCATCCATGGATTCTGTCAGTGTTTTGATCTGTTCACCATCAACATTGCGTGCAGCAGCAACCACAGCCTCCCAGACACTGTTCAGAGAGGTGGACTGTTTTCCCTCCTTGTAAATCTCACATTTGATGATGGACCACAGGTTCTCTATGGGGTTCAGAACAGGTGAACAAGGAGGCCATGTCATTAGTTTTTCTTCTTTTAGACCCTTTCTTGCCAGCCACGCTGTGGAGTACTTGGACGCGTGTGATGGAGCATTGTCCTGCATGAAAATCATGTTTTTCTTGAAGGATGCAGACTTCTTCCTGTACCACTGCTTGAAGGTGTCTTCCAGAAACTGGCAGTAGGACTGGGAGTTGAGCTTGACTCCATCCTCAACCCGAAAAGGCCCCACAAGCTCATCTTTGATGATACCAGCCCAAACCAGTACTCCACCTCCACCTTGCTGGCGTCTGAGTCGGACTGGAGCTCTCTGCCCTTTACCGATCCAGCCACGGGCCCATCAAGACTCACTCTCATTTCATCAGTCCATAAAACCTTAGAAAAATCAGTCTTGAGATATTTCTTGGCCCAGTCTTGACGTTTCAGCTTGTGTGTCTTGTTCAGTGGTGGTGGTTTTTCAGCCTTTCTTACCTTAGCCATGTCTCTGAGTATTGCACTTCTTGTGCTTTTGGGCACTCCAGTGATGTTGCAGCTCTGAAATATGGCAAAACTGGTGGCAAGTGGCATCTTGGCAGCTGCACGCTTGACTTTTCTCAGTTCATGGGCAGTTTATTTAGCACCTTGGTTTTTCCAGACGCTTCTTGCGACCCTGTTGACTATTTTGAATGAAACGCTTGATTGTTGGATGATCACGCTTCAGAAGCTTGGCAATTTTAAGAGTGCTGCATCCCTCTGCAAGATCTCTCACTATTTTTGACTTTTCGGAGCCTGTCAAGTCCTTCTTTTGACCCATTTTGCCAAAGGAAAGGAAGTTGCCTAATAATTCTGCACACCTGATATAGGGTGTTGATGTCATTAGACCACACCCCTTCTCATTACAGAGATGCACATCACCTAATATGCTTAATTGGTAGTAGGCTTTCGAGCCTATACAGCTTGGAGTAAGACAACATGCATAAAGAGGATGATGTGCTCAAAATACTCATTTGCCTAATAATTCTGCACTGCCTGTATATATACATAAGGCTTAACATTAACACCTGTCAACCCGCCAAATGCGGGTAGATTTCAGCTGTGGTGGGTTAGACAGACACCTCCACTAGCCACTTTGGCTGGTTGGAAATCATTTTTAAATTGTAGTTTTCTTAAAAGCAGGGTTCGACAATAAGGATGGCCAAATATTCGTGCAAATGTGATCTTAGAATCGAGAAGCAGCATGACTGACAAATATAATCGTGTTCGTGCGGGCAAAAGAAAGCCGGTTGATTACCGAATGAGAGGATGATCACTCCTTTGAGCTCTGAAAAGTCATGTGAAATAAAAACTAATTGTAATACAACATTATAAAACCATGACCCATGTGCTCATGCTCACTGAGCAAGCTCCTACACAACATACACAAAAAGTGACATGAATGAGGAGGCATGTGGACATAACACAAAATCTAAATCAAGTAATTTTAGCATGTCAAAGTCATATTTATGCATATAGAAAATATTTTCTCAACAACAAAATTGAAAGTATGAAGTGTTTAGTTTTGTTTTCTGAAGGCTGCGGGTGTGAAATAACCTCCAAACGCATGAATGGAGGACACAGAAACGCATTACTGAGACTCTGCTGTGTGTGCGGATTATAATCTTCATCTCCTGCTCATAATGAAACACTCATTACAGATGAGTGTTAGAGGAAAACAGCTGACCAGAGGAAAATACATCATCACAACCTGAGATTCAACAAACCACAGTTTCACTTCTGGAATAATAATAATATTAGTAATGTAATGTAATGTGTATTTATATAGCGCATTTATTGTGTATGGCCATACACCTAAAGTGCTTCACAACCATGAGGGGGGTCTCTCCACACCACCACCAGTGTGCAGCATCCACTTGGATGATGTGACGGCAGCCACAAGACAACGGCGCCAGTGCGCTCACCACACACCAGCTATTGGTGGAGTGGAGAGACAGTCATAGAGCCAATTCAGTGGATGGGGATGATTAGGAGGCCATGATGGGTAAGGGCCGATTGAGGGACTTTGGCCACGACACCGGGGTTACACCCCTACTCTTTACGAGAAGTGCCATGGGATTTTTAATGACCACAGAGAGTCAGGACCTCGGTTTAACGTCTCATCCGAAAGACGAATAATATTAGTAATAAGCACACATTGCTTAAACTTCATTGTTTGAAAATCTGAATGACAAAAAATGTATAAATAAAACAAATAATTAAATATTTAATGACAAATATATAATTTCTAAAACAGATTCTATTTATATAAACATGTGCTGATCATTCTTGTTCCCAAATAAGGAGGAAAATACGTAATTAAAGTTATTAATTTTTGGGTATTTTTATTTGATTTTTTTCCTAATTAATTTTAAGCTCAAAATTTAATTACATAAGTATTAACATATTAAATATGCAATTTTATATACAATATACAATGTGCTATATGTGCTATGCTATTTACTAAACTTATATTTACAATATATATATTATACATTATTTCTAAAGCTTTTTTTATACAGTAAATGATTTAAAAATACTTCCACACACACACTTTTGTGTGTGTATATATATATATTTCTTGCATATACAAAGAAACTGTGTCATGTTTTGATACTAGTTTTTTCTATATTTTATCTACACTTTATTAGGTACACCTCACTAGTACCGGGTTGATTTATTATTCCTCTGCAGCTCCCCCAGACCAAACCACAGCAGGTACAGCGCGGATATTCATATATACACTCACCGGCCATTTTATTAGGTACACATTACTAGTACCGTGTTGGACCCCCTTTTGCCTTCAGAACTGTCTTAATCCTTCATGGCAGAGATTCAACAAGATACTGGAAATATTCCTCAGAGATTTTGCTCCATATTGACATGATAGCATCACACAGTTGCTGCAGATTTGTCGGCTGCACATCCATGATGCCAATCTCCCATTCCACCACATTCCAAAAGTGCTCTATTGGATTGAGCTCTGGGGACTGTGGAGGCCATTTGAGTACAGTGAACTCATTGTCATGTTCAAGAAACCAGTCCGAGATGATTTCCTGTTCTTAGCTGACAGGAGTGGCACCCGGTGTGGTCTTCTGCTGCTGTAGCCCATCCGCCTCAAGGTTGGACGTGTTGTGTGTTCAGAGATGCTCTTCTGCAGACCTCGGTTGTAACGAGTGCTTATTTGAGTTACTGTTGCCTTTCTATCAGCTGGAACCAGTCTGGCCATTCTCCTCTGACCTCTGGCATCAACAAGGCATTTGCGCCCACAGAACTGCCGCTCACTGGATATTTCCTCTTTGTCGGACCATTCTCTGTAAACCCTAGAGATGGTTGTGCGTGAAAATCCCAGTAGATCAGCAGTTTCTGAAATACTCAGAGCAGCCCGTCTGGCACCAACAACCATGCCACGTTCAAAGTCACTTAAATCCCCTTTCTTCCCCATTCTGATGCTCAATTTGAACTGCAGCAGATCGTCTTGACCATGTCTGCCTAAATGCATTGAGCTGCTGCCATGTGATTGGCTGATTAGACATTTGCGTTAACAAGCAGTTGGACAGGTGTACCTAATAAAGTGGCCGGTGAGTAGACATTAGTTTAAACAAAGTACATTTTATTTCAAATATAGATCTAGTTTTATTTGAACAGTTGTGTGTTGTGTTAGCAGCTATTCTGGATGTATGATTATGGCTGGCAAATAAATAAATAAATAAATAAATAAATAAATAAATGAAGTCAGTAAAGTGTGCTGAACAGTAAAACAGCGCCTGTAGCTGTGAGTGAACTATACACAGCTGAACAGATGGAGAGATTCTCTTCTGCTGCATTTACTCTCTTCAGATGACATTAAGACTCCGTCATTCATTCGCTCTGCTCTTCATCATTTCATGAAGCAGACTTTCAGATGCGTTCACTCTCTGTCTCTACATGAACACAAGGCAACAACACATGCACACGAAGCCCGTCAACAACACTGAATTCATTCATTGATTCATTTTTCTTCGGCTTAGTCCCTTTAAACACTGAATTTGAAAAAAAAAAAGTTATTGTGACCTTTTTATCTCAGTTTTTCTCTGAATTGTGAGATGTAAACTTGAAATTGCGAGTTACGTTTTCAGAATTGTATGATATAAACTCGCAATTTTGAGAAAAAAGTCTGGATTTTTTGATTAAAAGTCGCATCTGCGAGTTGTAATGTCTAAATTCTTAGATTAGACTAAAAATCATAACTCTGAGTCAAGCTGTCGTGATATAAGCTCATAATAAAATTAGAATCATGTGATAGAAATTGACAATTCTCAGAAATTAAGTCAGAATTGTGTCATTTAATTGCATATGAATATAAATTAATGCATATAAATATATGAGTGAAAAAATCATTAATTCATTCATTTTCCTTCAGCTTAATCCCTTATTCATCAGGGGTCACCACAGGGGAATGAACCATCGACTATTCAATTATATATGGGAAACACCTATACACACTCATTTACACACACACACACACTTATACACTAAGATGAATTTAGTTCATCAATTCCCCTATAGCGCATGTGTTTGGACTGTGGGGGAAACCGGAGCACCTGGAGGAAACCCACGATAACATGGGGAGAACATGCAAACTCCACACAGAAATGTCAACTGGCCCATCCGGGATTCGAACCAGCGACCTTTTTGCTGTGAGGCCACAGTGCTAACCACTAAGCCACCGCGCCACCCATTATTAATTTAATTCATTATAATATAAAATAATGGGAATTGATTTGTAGTAATTTTAAATAATATAATATAATATAATATAATATAATATAATATAATATAATATAATATAATATAATATGCTGCATCTTTATAAAGTGTGAACTCTTCTCTTACCAGCTGGAGCCAGATGTTGGTTGTCAAGACCTGGTTTTTCTCATCCTGAAAATGAAACACAGACAAGAACAGACGTCATTTTAAAGGCCATAAATAACTGGAGATCTTCTGTAAATGTCAGTGCATTCATAATTCAAAACTCATGTATTAGAGCAACATAACCAGAAGCTAACCTGATCATAACCAGAACACAAAGAGAACATTTCAAACATAACCTGAACATTAAAAAATATCCTAAACATAACAAGAACATAAGGAGAACATATCCTAAACATAACCTGAAACAAAACATATCCTAAACATAACTAGAACATAACCAGAACATAAAGCGAACATATCCTAATCATAACCATAATATATCCAACACATAACCAGAACAAACAAAACATAGCCCGTACATAACCTGAGTATAACCAGAAAATAAAAAGAACATATACTGAATATGACTAGAACATGAGGAGAACATAACCAAAACATAAAGGAAACATATCCTGAACATGACCATGATACTGTATATCCTGAACATAACCAGAACTTCAACAAAACATAGCCTGAACATAACTATAATATATCCTGAACATAGCCAGAACATAAAAAACATATCCAGATGAAAACCTGAACATAACCAGACCATAAAAGAAGCAAACCAAAACATAACCAAAACATATCCTGAATATAACAAAAACATAAAGAGAACATGTCCTGAATTTAACTAAAACATGTTCTCAATAAAACCTGAAGAACATATCCTGAACTAAACTAGAACAAAAAAAAAAGCATAACCTGAACTTAAAACATAGCCTGAACATACCCATAATATATCCTGACCATTGCCAGAACATAAACAAACATACCCAGACGATAAAGTGAACATAAAGAGAACATTACCTAAACATAACCAAACATATTCTGATGATAACCAGAAAATAGAAAATATATCCTGAACATAACTAGAACATAAAATGAACATATCCTGAACATAACTAGAACATATCCTGAACATAACTAGAAAATAAAATGAACATATCCTGAACAAACCCATTACATATCCTGAGCATAACCAAAACATAAAATGAACAAATCCTGAACATAACCAAAACATATCCTAAACATAACTAGAACATAAAATGAACATGTCCTCAACATAATCAAAACATGTTCTCAATATAACCTGAAGAACATATCCTGAACATAACTAGAACAAAAAAGAGCATATCCTGACCATAACCAGAACTTAAAAC
Source organism: Danio kyathit (assembly GCA_903798195.1). Classification (NCBI taxonomy): domain Eukaryota; kingdom Metazoa; phylum Chordata; class Actinopteri; order Cypriniformes; family Danionidae; genus Danio; species Danio kyathit. Next base: position 2,237,270 of record LR812543.1, read on the forward strand.
ATAGCCTGAACATACCCATAATATATCCTGAACATTGCCAGAACATAAACAAACATACCCAGAAAATAACATGAACATAAAGAGAACATGTCCTAAACATAACCAAACATATTCTGATTATAACCAGAAAATAAAGAAAATATATCCTGAACATAACTAGAACATAAAATAAACATATCCTAAACATAACAAAAACTTATCCTGAACATAACTAGAACATAAAATATAGATATCCTGAATATAACCAAAACATATCCTGAACATAACTATAAAATAAAATGAACATATCCTGAACAAAACAAATACATATCCTGAACATAACCAAAACATAAAATGAACATATCCTGAACATAATCAAAACATGTTCTCTATATAACCTGAAGAACATATCCTGAACATAAGAACATAAGGAGAACATATCCTAAACATAACCTGAAACAAAACCTATCCTAAACATAACTAGAACATAACCAGAACATAAAGCGAACATATCCTAATCATAACCATAATATATCCTACACATAACAGAACATAAACAAAACATAGCCCGGACATAATCGGAGTATAACCAGAACATAAAGAGAACATAACCAGAACATAAAGGAAACATATCCTGAACATAACCATAATACTGTATATCCTGAACATAACCAAAACTGCAACAAAACATAGCCTGAACATGACCATAATATATCCTGAACATAGCCAGAACATAAAAAACATATCCAGATGAAAACCTGAACATAACCAGACCATTAAAGCAAACCAGAACATAACCAAAACATATCCTGAATATAACAACATAAAGAGAACATGTCCTGAACATAGCCAAAACATGTTCTTAATATAACCTGAAAAACATATCCTGAACATAACTAGAACAAAAAAAGAGCATAACCTGAACATTACCAGAACTTAAAACATAGCCTGAACATACCCATAATATATCCTGAACATAACCAAACATATTCTGATGATAACCAGAAAATAAAGACAATATTTTTAACATAATCAAAACATGTTCTCAATATAACCTGAAGAACATATCCTGAACATAACTAGAACAAAAAAGAGCATATCCTGAGCATAACCAGAACATAACTAGAACATGAAATATGATATCCTGAATATAACCAAAACATATCCTGAACATAACTAGAAAATTAAATGAACATATCCTGAACAAAACCAATACATATCCTGAACATAACCAAAACATAAAATGAACATATCCTGAACATAACCAAAACATATCCTGAACCTAACTGGAACATAAAAATGAACATATCCTGAACATAACCAAAACATATCCTGAACATAACTAGAACATATAGTGAACATATCCTGAAAATAAAAAGAGCATATCCTGAACATAGCTCAAACACATCCTGAACATAATCAGAACATTAAAAGAAGCTATCCCGAACATAACCTGCCCTGAAGCAGCATACGGTGATAATAAAGAGCAATTCAATTTCCATGTAAATTTAACAGGCTAACCAGCTAATCATGCTTCATGGAACAGGCCCTGGAGCTTTAATCTTGTGAACCGTGTGTGCTGTTTTTGCTGGATGTTTCAGTAGAAAAGCAGATTTTGCCCTGATGTGAGCAGGTGTCAAGGCATCAGGTGTGTTTTTGGGACAGAGATTGAAAACGGGAATAATAAAAAATGAAGGATCAGCTCAGCCGGATCACTGCCTCTGAAATCTGCATCCCAGATCAGATCAGCAATTATAAATACAGAAACAGCATCTGCAGGAGATCCAGGATGGGTTTGTCAAATATCTGCGGATGAGATACAGACATGCTCTTTCTCTAAACGGATTTGAGTCTTTCTTTATCCAAACAGAGACCTCGCTGTCTGGAGATATCCTTAAAGGGACAGTACGCCAAAATGTACTCACTATTTATTCTCTCTCGAGCGGTTTCAAAGCTTTATGAGCTTCTTTAATCTGTGGAACACTGAGGATGACATTCTGAAGAAAGCTGAAAACCATTGACTTCCAATGGAAATACAAATACAATGGAAGTAAATGGTTACAGGTTTTTAGCATTCTTCACAATATCTTTTTTTGTGTTTAAAAAGGATGACAGGATTTTAATTTTTCAGTGAGCTGTGCCTTTCTGACGTCACATCAGCACGACTACTGTTGTGAACGACAAACAAATGTAATAAATAAATATTAAATCACATTTATATGTAGAGCATGAAGTGATGCGGTGAACACACACACAGCTGCTGAATCACATCACATCTGACTGTGTGTGTGTGTGTGTGTGTGTTATTGTCATGTGTGCGTGCGTGAATGAATCAGCTAAAGACATTTGCCATAAATACACATGCATATATAACAGTACCTGACAAAAGTCTTGTCGCCTATCCAAGTTTTAGGAACAGCAATAAATAAGTTGACTTCTAGTTGTTCGTTTGCTATCAGAAGTGTCTTATATGAAAGGCAAAGACCTCTAGATTACACTTATTTGAGCTCAATAAAATATGATCATGTCTTGATTTTGAATGATTTCATTAGGACAGTAAGGTCTGACTCTGCTTAGACTAAAGTCTCATCACTGAACCTTCAATAATGTCCAGTATAGAATGTAAAGTCATGCTGCAGTGGAAACAGAATGAATATTGTGTCTGACTCCATCATGAGCTTGGAGGACTGCATCATACATCTCTGAATGACTCAAATCACGCATTAATAAAGTCATCTGGAACGGCAAAGAAAGCGTTCCTGCAGGACTCCCAGAGTTCATCAAGACTCTTTGGACTCTCCTCTATTTTACCCCAGACATGCTCAATAATGTTCACTTCTGGTGACTGGGCTGGCCAATCTTGGAGCACCTTGACCTTCTTTGCTTTCAGGAGCTTTGATGTGGAGGCTGAAGTATGAGAAGGAGCGCTATCCTGCTGGAGAGTTTACCCTCTCCTGTGGTTTGTAATGTAATGGGCAGCACCAGGGGCGTTGCTAGACCCCATTTCAAATCACCAGTGCCTCAGTAAAGGCTTTGAGATGTGATTTACTTCATATGCAATATGTTTTTATTAAGAGTCGTAATTCAGAAATAAAGACGTTATTCTCTATGTGCAACTGAACCAACGCTGGTGAAAGCAATGTAGTTTAATCAAAAAGCAAACTGAGCACGTGCGCAGAAAAAGAAACATACCTGCGCGCCTCACGCACCGCTCCTGCTTGACACTGACGCGCTGCTCAGCTCCTGGTGTAAGTCTCGGTTGCAAACATGCACGCCGGAAAAATAGCCGCACTGCTCATGCGATGTGAAACTGGGGTAACAGTCTTCTATGTGGAGGTGTCGGCACGCAGTGAGTTTTGCAAGTCGATAAAACAGTTTAAATAATATGATGGTGATCTTATTTAGACAAACATGGCTCCTTATATGAAGCAAAAAGGTGGGATGATGAGTCAGGGAGGTAAGACTTACTAAACCTAATTCTCAGCTATCAGTCGGGTCTAAGACAACACACAACAGATAATTCTAGAAAACATCTTTTTTTGTATTCTTTAAAGTTTTCTTAAGAATTTCAGTCAAATGAATTTATTATTCATGCAAAAGATTTCCTAAATTATCTGAGCATCACTCCAGTTGTGTCTTTAGATTGTTTTTCAGTTACATTTAGGATTAATTTCTGTTATTTATTTAGAATAATAATTGTATAATAACAATAATACTGTTATTTATTTAGAATTATATATAATTTTTTTGTTTTATTAAAAAAATAATAATAAAAATAAATAAATAAATAAATATGTATATATATATACATACAGTTGAAGTCAGAATTATTCGCCCCCTTTTGAATTTTTTTTATTATTTTTTTTATTTTTCCCAAATGATGTTTAACAGATTCAGGAAATTTTCACAGTATGTCTGATAATGTTTTTTCTTCTGGAGAAAGTCTTATTTGTTTTATTTTGGCTAGAATAGAAGCAGTTTTAAAAAAATTTAAAGCCATTTTAAGGTCAATATTATTAGCCTCTTTAAGCAATTTTTTTTTTGATAGTCTACAGAACAAACCATCATTATACAATAACTTGCCTAATTCCCCTAACCTGCCTAGTTACCCTAATTAACCTAGTTAAGCCTTTAAATGTCACTTTAAGCTGTATAGAAGTGTCTTGAAGAATATCTAGTCTAATATTATTTACTGTCATCATGACAAAGATTACCCAAATCGGTAGCACTTTATAATAACTACACACTATGAACCATTTATTAAGCATTAGCATCTAGTGAATTCATTATCTGTTAAGCATTAACTCTACATTAATAAATGTTAGTAAGCAGTTTATAACTGCAGCTACAAATTCTGTATTCTTGACTTATAACCACATTTATAATGTGCTTAATAATTGTACTTTCATACTTTGTGACTGGTTGATTTTTCATTTCTAAATGAAGTATTGCATTATTTACAAACCATTTGTATTTGAGAGTAGTTGGAGGTTTTTAAGATCATTCAGAATGAGTTAGTAAATGATTAATAAACTATTGAGATTAACATTTATATATCTTATTATTCAGGCATATAGTAATGGTTACTATGATGTTAATAAATGCTTTATTAACTCAACTTCATGCAGTTTTGTGACCTAATCTAAAGTGAGGACTGTTTATGCTTTATAAATCCGTAATAAATAACAATTAAAGGCTCAGTATCAAGTGAACAATCTTTGTAATCTTATTTAAAAAGTAAAATTACTGTAAAGTTTAAACATTGCTGAATAACAGGAGTGTCAAAATACGACATAAAATTGGATATAACAACAACAATATAATCATTTAACAATATAAAAAGATGCAATGTTTAAACTGTACAGTAATTTTATTTTAGATTTATTTTAAGGTTGCAAAGATTTTGTTATTTGATACAGTTTCATTTGTGTATCTTAAAATGAATAGAAATTAATAAAGTCGTTTATTTTCCTGATTAGAATATAACTGAGCCTTTAATTGTCATTTATAAGAGATTTATAAAGCATCAATAGTCCTCACTTTAGATTAGGTCACAAAACTGGATGAAGTTGAGTCAATAAAGCATTTATTAACATACAAATTAACTATTAATAAATGCCAGAATAATACAAATTATGAATGCTAATTTTAATAGTTTATTGATTATTTACTAACTGATTTTGAATGATCTTAAAAACAACCAACTATGCTTAAATAAATGGTTTGTAAATAATGCAATACCTCATTTAGTAATGAAAAATAAACCATTAACAAAGTATGAAAGTACAATTATTAAGCACATTATAAATGTGGTTATAAGTCAAGAATACAGCATTTGTAGCTTCAGTTATAAACTGCTTACTAACGTTTATTAATGTAGAGTTAATGCTTAACAGATAATGAATTCACCATATGCTTATGCTTAATAAATGATTCATAGTGTGTAGTTATTATAAAGTGCTACCGCCCCAGTAGAGCTTTATGTCTAGCAACGCCCCTGGGCAGCAGAAATGTCTTGATACCTCAGGCTGTTGATCTTGCCATCCACTCTGCAGATCTCTCGCACACCCCCATACTGAATATAACCCCAAACCATGATTTCTCCTTCACCAAACTTGACTGATTTCTATGAGAATCTTGGCTCCATGCGGGTTCCAGTAGGTCTTTTGCAGTATTGGTGATGATTGGGATGCAGCTCAACAGAGGATCCATCTGAAAAATCTGCCACTTTTCCAAATGATCAACTAGAAGTCAAGTTATTATTTGTTGCTCTTACAACTGGGATCCACCACAAGACTTTAGTCAGGTAGCGTATATAGATATACTATATATAATCAAAAAATATTTTAGTTTTTTTGGTGAATTGTGTGGACTTTAGATAGACTTCTATTGCTTTTAATGTTTTTTTATAGCTTTACGTCTGCTGAATGCTTCTGATTGGCTCTAAGGTGTTTGGTTATTGTCAGATACACACAGCTAAAGTAGTTCCGGCAGGTTTAGAGCACATTACCGCTCCATATCACTCCGCTGAATGATTAGAGTTATATCACAGCTACAATAGTCAAACATCACATCAGAACACAACAGAAGGAGGAGATGTGGAGGACACTAGGTGCTGCACACAGGAGACGTTTAAGGAGGACACACACCTGACTAATACACTCTCAAACATCTGACAGTGGATCTACCCATGTAAACTGGTGTATAAGCAGAAGAACGCACTCCTGGTGGTCGAGTTATTAGAGAATAATGCACATGTGGGTGATAATGTGGCCGTCAGACCTCAGCTGTGTGTTATTTTC
>LR812543.1:2248550-2253550 GCA_903798195.1 Danio kyathit
TCTCAATGATAAAGTTTGTTCCTGGAATAAAACAGTAAATGTGAGTTTCTGCTCTTCTCTGTTTGATGGTGAGTTTTATGACGTCTCCAATCTCTGTTTTCAGTCCATTAGAGAATAATGTTGTGTGTCAGGAGGTTAAACTATCATATAATCTGATTAAAGTCTGCAGAGCTGATTATATTTCTCCTCTGATTTATACGCTGCCGTCTCTTATATCTCATTACTGCAGAGCCTCAGCTTTAATAAACACAATCAGACGCTTTTTCCTTCCCAAGCGCAAGAAATAGAGAGGATTCACGTCTATAGGAAGAGGAGAAGCTGCTTAAAAGTCTCATTATTAAAAGCAAGACATTTACACTCACCGGCCACTTTATTAGGTACACCTGTCCAACTGCTCGTTAACGCAAATTTCTAATCAGCCAATCACATGGCAGCAGCTCAATGCATTTAGGCATGGTCAAGACAATCTGCTGCAGTTCAAATTGAGCATCAGAATGGGGAAGAAAGGGGATTTAAGTGACTTTGAACGTGGCATGGTTGTTGGTGCCAGACGGGCTGCTCTGAGTATTTCAGAAACTGCTGATCTACTCGGGTTTTCACGCACAACCATCTCTAGGGTTTACAGAGAATGGTCTGACAAAGAGGAAATATCCAGTGAGCGGAAGTTCTGTGGGCGCAAATGCCTTGTTGATGCCAGAGGTCAGAGGAGAATGGCCAGACTGGTTCCAGCTGATAGAAAGGCAACAGTAACTCAAATAAGCACTCGTTACAACCGAGGTCTGCAGAAGAGCATCTCTGAACACACAACACGTCCAACCTTGAGGCGGATGGGCTACAGCAGCAGAAGATCACCGGGCACCGGGTGCCACTCCTGTCAGCTAAGAACAGGAAACTGAGGCTACAATTCACACAGGCTCACCAAAACTGGACAATAGAAGATTGGAGAAACGTTGCCTGGTCTGATGAGTCTCCATTTCTGCTGCCACATTCGGATGGTCGGCTCAGAATTTGGCCTCAACAACATGAAAGCATGGATCCATCCTGCCTTGTGTCAGCGGTTCAGGCTGGTGGTGGTGGTGTAATGGTGTGGGGGAGATTTTCTTGGCACACTTTGGGCTCATTAGTACCAATTGAGCATCAACGCCACAGCCTACCTGAGTATTGTTGCTGACCATGTCCATCCCTTTATGACCACAGTGTCTCCATCTTCTGATGGCTACTTCCAGCAGGATAACGCACCATGTCATAAAGCGCCAATCATCTCAGACTGGTTTCTTGAACATGACAATGAGTTCACTGTACTCAAATGGCCTCCACAGTCACCAGAGCTCAATCCAATAGAGCACCTTTGGGATGTGGTGGAACGGGAGATTGGCATCATGGATGTGCAGCTGACAAATCTGCAGCAACTGCGATGCTATCATGTCAATATGAAGCAAAATCTCTGAGGAATATTTCCAGTGCCTTGCTGAATCTCTGCCACGAAGGATTAAGGCAGTTCTGAAGGCAAAAGCGGGTCCAACCTGATACTAGTAAGGTGTACCTAATAAAGGGGCCGCTGAGTGTACCTGCTGTGGTTTGGTCTGGAGGAGCTGCAGAGGGAAATAAATCTTTAAATCATTGATTCGTCTGCAGTTCATTCCTGATCATCAATCTCTGTGTAACTCTGATTAAACTCATTCAGACAGTATTTACAGTAATCAGAGGCTCTGAGTGATATAAAGCGCTGCTGAAATTACAGCGACACTCCAAGAGCCAAAAAAAAAAAACACTGAGGAAGTTGTCTGAAATCAAGATGCATTTACTGGAGATGCTAAAGAGACAATAAAATTAAATGTTTTTGTTTAAAATGAAACTAATATCTGCCAGTTTAGATGCTGTTTTTATTTTTCGTCCCTGCTAAAAGACATGTTTCCTGTTTATTTTGCTTAGTGGATTTATATTTAAAGGGCCACGAAACACCAGAACACGTGTTCTGAGCTGTTGACAGTCATATATGTGTCCCACGCAGCTATAAACACTATCAGGACACATATATTTACCTTTAAAGAACAAGATTTATAATATGGTCAATTTTTATGTTATGTAATAAAATATTTTAAATGTAGCAATTAAAATATTTTAATATACTTTAGTTTCCCAGAGATGGGTTGCAGCTGGAAGAGCATCCTCTGCGTAAAACATATGCTGGGTAAGTTGGTGGTTCATTCTCCCCGTGTTGGCGTGGGTTTCCTCCGGGTGCTCCGGTTTCCCCCACAGCCCAAACACATGCGCTATAGGGGAATTGGGTAAGCTAAATTGTCCGTAGTGTTGGAGTGTGAATGAATGAGTGTGTATGGGTGTTTCCCAGTGACGGTTTACAGCTGGAAGGGCATCTTCTGTGTAAAACATATGCTGGAATAGTTGGTGGTTCATTCTGCTGTAGCGACCCCAAACTAATAAAGTGACTAAGCCAAAAAGAAAATGAATGAATAATTATATATAAATATATATATTAAAATAAAATATAATTAATTATAATAAATGTATAAATATAATTAAAATTATAAAATTTAATAAAAATTATAAAATATTATAAGTATTTTACAGTGTTAATGAAGTTAACAAAAAACTCTGACATCTGAAAATCATCAAAAAGTCAATTTTACTGTATATTAATGATATTTTTCCACATATATTATAAACTCTTGATTAAGACATCTTCTGAACACTCGGTTGGTGTATAATAACGACGCTCATTATTAATGAATGACTGTCCTCATGAATATTGATGAGCTCTGGCGTCTCTGTTCTGTGATTGGCCGGTCAGGTGCGGAGGCGGTCCTTCAGGAAGCTGTTGGTCTTGGAGTCCTGCAGCAGCATGTTGGCCACGTCCAGGAACTGGTGCTCGTAGGCCAGTTTATAATGCGTGTAGACGTCCTCACAGTGCGACAGCAGCTTCTTCAGGTGCTGACTGCAGCTCGCGGGGGGTTTCTGATGACACACCCTGACACACACACACAAACACACACGCACACATATTTATATATAAGAACAACAACACTGACCACACAGTGTAGGAGAGTCAGGAGACTGATGTTTTTGCGGTAGCATCTTCAAATCCTACAGTCAATTGTTAGCATTAGTGAGTTGGTTTATGTGAATTAGCTGTTAGCGTGTACTGAGCGTTACCAGTGTATGTAATTCTGATGTTAGCGTGTTAGTATGTTCTGAGTGTGATCAGTGTATGTGAATCGGATGTTAGCACATTAGCATGTACTGCGAGTTACAAGTTGATGTAATTGAGGTGCTAACATTAACGTGTTCTGATTGTGATAAGTGTATGCAAATCACGTGTTAGCATGTTAACGTGTTCATAGCGCGATGTATGTGAATCAGGAGTTAGCATGTTAATGTGTTCATAGCGCGATGTGTGTATGTGAATCAGGTGTTAGCATGTTCAGAGCGTGATGTGTGTATGTGAATCAGGTGTTAGCATGTTAGCATGTTTAAAGCGTGATGCGTGTATGTGAATCAGGTGTTAGCATGTTAGCATGTTTAAAGCGTGATGCGTGTATGTGAATCAGGTGTTAGCATGTTAGCATGTTTAGAGCGTGATGCATGTATGCGAATCAGGTGTTACCATGATGCGTGTATGTGAATCAATAGTTAGTATGTTAGCAAGTTCTGTGCGTGATGCGTGTATGTGAATCAGGTGTTAGCATGTTTAGAGCGTGATGCGTGTATGTGAATCAGGTGTTAGCACGTTAGCATGTTCAGAGCGTGATGCGTGTATGTGAATCAGGTGTTAGCATGTTAGCATGTTTAAAGCGTGATGCGTGTATGTGAATCAGGTGTTAGCATGTTAGCTTGTTTAGAGCGTGATGCATGTATGCGAATCAGGTGTTACCATGATGCGTGTATGTGAATCAATAGTTAGTATGTTAGCAAGTTCTGTGCGTGATGCGTGTATGTGAATCAGGTGTTAGCATGTTTAGAGCGTGATGCGTGTATGTGAATCAGGTGTTAGCACGTTAGCATGTTCAGAGCGTGATGCGTGTATGTGAATCAGGTGTTAGCATGTTAGTATGTTTAGAGTGATGCATGTATGCGAATCAGGTGTTACCATGATGCGTGTATGTGAATCAGGTGTTAGCATGTTAGCAAGTTCTGTGCGTGATGAGTGTATGTGAATCAGTAGTTAGCATGTTAGCAAGTTCTGTGCGTGATGAGTGTATGTGAATCAGGTGTTACCATGTTAGCATGTTCAGAGCGTGATGCATGTATGTGAATCAGTAGTTAGCATGTTAACATGTTCAGAGCGTGATGCATGTATGTGAATCAGTAGTTAGCATGTTAGCAAGTTCTGTGCGTGATGAGTGTATGTGAATCAGGTGTTAGCATGTTAGCATGTTCAGAGCATGATGCGTGTATGTGAATCAGGTGTTAGCATGTTAGCATGTTTAAAGCGTGATGCGTGTATGTGAATCAGGTGTTAGCATGTTAGCATGTTTAGAGCGTGATGCATGTATGCGAATCAGGTGTTACCATGATGCGTGTATGTGAATCAATAGTTAGTATGTTAGCAAGTTCTGTGCGTGATGCGTGTATGTGAATCAGGTGTTAGCATGTTTAGAGCGTGATGCGTGTATGTGAATCAGGTGTTAGCATGTTTAGAGCGTGATGCGTGTATGTGAATCAGGTGTTAGCATGTTTAGAGCGTGATGAGTGTATGTGAATCAGGTGTTAGCACGTTAGCATGTTCAGAGCGTGATGCGTGTATGTGAATCAGGTGTTAGCATGTTAGCATGTCCAGAGCGTGATGCATGTATGTGAATCAGGTGTTAGCATGTTAGTATGTTTAGAGTGATGCATGTATGCGAATCAGGTGTTACCATGATGCGTGTATGTGAATCAGTAGTTAGCATGTTAGCAAGTTCTGTGCGTGATGAGTGTATGTGAATCAGGTGTTAGCATGTTAGCATGTTCAGAGCGTGATGCATGTATGTGAATCAGTAGTT
>LR812543.1:2258550-2283550 GCA_903798195.1 Danio kyathit
GTCAAAAAACGGCCGGTATAGTTATGAAGTGACGTGCGTCTGTTCAATACAGCATGAGCTGCACAGAGCGTGAGTCACCTGACAGTGGTGAGAGCAGCCGAATACATTTGAATATGTTTGTAGAAAAGGTCTTTTGTACAATGCACTGATATCGTTATTAGGGATGCAACGATTAACCGATTTCACTATTAACTGCGCTTTAATTCGTCACGGTTAATTTGTAAAGGCTTCTCTAAGCCGCATTTCTGTTCTGCCGCACGAAACGAAACTGCTGAACAAAGTTACGCCAAGTTGCCAACTGTGCGCTAGTTTAAAGTTCCGAGCTCGTCCACCGAAGCTAATACGCACGCACACTGTAATAACTATAGCCACGGGCTGTTCCCATATCACGTCTTTCCCGCGTGCAAGTTTGTTATGTCGTAAGAATATATGCCAATATGCGGGCGCAAGCGGAGCAACGCGCTCGCGGCTGTCTGGGCGCACGCAGTAGAAAACATCTCATTCTGTAGCGGTGAGAGTTGTGCTTAGCTTTCAGTGCAATGTAAACAAAAGACATGTTAGACGAACTATTATTAAAATGATTATGTATGTATGAACGCAGATGATAACAACATTCATTCATTCATTCATTTTCTTGTCGGCTTAGTCCCTTTATTAATCCGGGGTCGCCACAGCGGAATGAACCGCCAACTTATCCAGCACGATTTTACGCAGCGGATGCCCTTCCAGCCGCAACCCATCTCTGGGAACATGATAACAACAGTTAATCTAAATATTGGCGCAGACCTTCATAACAATTATTATTATATTATTTTTTCCCGTTCCTCTCTATAAACACACACATAATTGTGTAGCCCTATAAGCACAGAAAAACCTTCAGCATAAAAACTATTACTAATGAAAATGCCTTTTGGCTCTTATATGCAGTCTTATATTGCAAGTCATGTCTCTCTGGCCCTTCGTTTGGGATGCTTTTCATGAACTGGCCCCCGCGACAAACTAATTGAATAGCCCTGATATACAGCCCTATTGCACTACTACAAGTATGATATTGCATTTATACAACAGCTCGACGGTCTCAAAAACCCTTTTGTATTAGGAACTACTTTCCTTCGCCATTCATTCACATCTGCAGCTGATGTCAGAACAGCAGAAACCGCAGCTCATTCACCAACGTCATTTTATAACTAGTGTTTGAATGATTCTCTAGCGTAATGTCTAAAGCAGGGGTGCTCAACCCTGTTCCTGGCGATCGACCTTCCAGCTGATTTCAGCTCCAACCCTGATCAAACACACCTGAACCAATTAATTAGAACCTGAGGAGCACTTGATAATTACAGGCAGGTGTGTTTGATATGGGCTGCAACTGAAAACTGCAGGAAGGTCGATCGCCACGAATAGGGTTGAGCACCCCTGGTCTAAACTGATTTTGCTCACATTTTAAGATTATGAGGCTGAACAGCATGAAATGCCATCAGTCTACAGAGATTCCCCAGTGATTTTTCTGTTGCATTCGGGAGATCACAATAATTAGCCTCGTAAAAAGCCAAAGCAAAGCAAACACTAGCAGATTACTATGGTATAAATACAACACTACAACATACAAACGAGATAGAGATCGACTTAGAGTGTCACTGACCTGTTCTGTAATGATTTGTTCAGCTGTAGTTTGAAATTACACTGAGAATGAGAAAATGCTGTTTTTCTCCTCTAAGGAGTTATTATCCGCTCTCTGTCGCCATCTTGTGGTGGTCAACCATCAGTTTCTTTGAACTGAGAGGCTAATGGCTGCCAGCTCGCTGCCTCTCCTAAATTATAAATATTTAAAATAGGCACTATCCTTATAAATAAACGGCATAGCTGCAATCTAAACAACTACATCCTCAAAAGTACATGATGTTGTCCAACAGCTGCAATATTTGTCAAACTGTAGTGAGTTTATTGATCTGCTGTCACTCTATGTGATACACAAGAGTGAAGAGCAGGGCTTAATTTGTGCCGGAACACTCCGGATCTGGCACCTCATTTGACCAATCCCCCTCCTCAACCGCCCTCCTCATCTGCTGTGAAGGGACTCGCTGATCAAAACCAGTTCGAATCAGGCTTGGAATCTTGGGGCAGCCACGTTGTCTTTCATTCATCGAACTCACTCCAGGGCTTATACATCACATAACATTGCGCCAATTCATTTGACTCTCTTCCCCCAATACTCTGGCTGCAAATGTGCAAGGAATGCTTTAGCAATTTCGTAAATGATTAACCATCTAGACAATGAGGTTTTATAAAGTTTCGGCAGGGACCTCCCCTCACGAGACTTTTGAATGTGGTCATGTGTTCACTCTCGGGACATTCTACATCCTGCCAGATGGACAAATTCCATGAGACAAAGAGATCTCTGGCAATTAATGGATACAAATGAAAGACAATCTCTTAAATGTTAAAACCAAGGCAGATATGATATTTTCGAATAATAGCCATAGGTTTTCTTATGTGCTATGTGTTTATTCCAACCAACCAGGTTAATAATGTGTTGTATTACCCTTATGACAAGTTAAAATGATCTGTATGTGTCTGAAATGTTTGATGTTTGGTATTAAACCAAACCCCTTTTTATTTGCAATACATTGGTGTAAATGAAAAACTAGTAGTACGAACAGTATTCGTCTTGTAACATTTGATGTCAGATAGTTACAATTTTACAAGAGATTTTTACCACGTGCAATCTCTTACAGTCTGTAAATGTTTGACTTTGGCTACGCTGGTACGGGGCGTGGCCCCGCCCTTCATGACAACTGCTCATTGGAGGACAGTGTCAGAGGGATGGATCAATATGTGTCCCTTAAAAACTCCCTGCAGCCCTAAAACGTGGCTTTCAGCAGTAGCTGGCTTGTGCCTCTGTTGCTCTCTGCCCCCTGTCGCCTGCCTGGACACGCGATTGGGTCACCGCAAACTCTCCATGCAAACCTCTTAAGTTTCGGACTGCCGAAACCTCCGCAAACTGACTCTCCACAGTCCGTTACCCTGACAAACCAGAACAGCCTCCGCTCATGAGCGGGAATCCCAAAGACGTCACCAAAACCACCCGACCAGGAGCGCCACGTGTTTCCTTAGGCCAGCCCGGCGAGGCAAACTCCAGTCCAGAAGACTTCAACAAACTCGCAAGTAACACAAGCAAATTGTCTCTTGCTGATCTGGTGCATATGATCTTAAGCAGTTAAAGATAAGTCAAATCTCTGCTTTTGTAGTTTCTCAGGTGATTCTAAGATCTAGTAAGAAATACTAGAATTAATTTGGGGACAGTTGTTAACTCATTTTGCATCCTCTGAACTGCCTGTGTGTGTGTGTATGTATGCGTGTGTGTGTGAATGTGTGTGCGCGTTTGTTTGTTGTCTGCTTATTACGTAGTTAGCCTCATGTATCGTAGTGTAGCTCAATAAATCTTTGTTCTCCTTTTGTAAGAACAGTCACTTTCTTCCGCAACACCCCTCTGCCCTACTCCTACCCCCCACCGCTCTCCACTTTTGTGCGCGCCACTTCTCCATCCTCAGGTAATATGCCGGATCCATTACCCAGATCTGTTCCGGGACCTCGCAATTCACAAATTAAGCACTGGTGAAGAGGCTGTACAATTGCTGTTATTGCAGAATATCGTATATATATATATATATTAGGTGGTCTAGAAATATAAAGTATGCTCACTGCAGCTGAGGTCTGACAGCGGGACGCTGCTGATGCTGTCCAGCAGTTTGTTTCCCACCAGATTGGCATCTCCACACAGTTTGGCGAGCTGGAGGAACGACTCTCTGCTGTCCGACGCACTGAACATTAGACGCTCACCTGCACGCGCACACACACACACACACACACACACACACACACACACACACACACACACACACACACACACACACACACACACACACACACACACACACACACACACACACACACACACACAGAGAGACAAACACGTTTTTTTTGCATGAGAAGAAAGGAGTGGACACTGAGAGTGTGTTTCTCATTGGTGTCTCGTATGTGTGTGTCTCACTGGTGTCCGTGTCGTGTGTGTGTGCGGTCAGTCCCTCCAGCACTGCAGCGGAGATGAGGTTGGCGACGGCGTGCGGCTGCAGACTCTGAGCACTGATGAAGGCCTCTGCTTTCTTACAGCGCTCAGACTGACGAGAGAGAAGCACCTTCTGCAGGACACACTCTGGCTCAGAGGACCACAGCTCCGAGAACGAGCACTGCAGCTCCTGTACACACACATAATTAGATATACACACTTGCATGCATGCACACAGATATACACATTTCTATCATGCCCACTCTTGGGATTTAGCATGGTAATGAATATGTATATGGAAATGTTGATGTGTTTGGTCTTGGCAGAGTAGATCTGTTACGCTGCTGCTGCTGCTGCTGCTTGATTACCATGGCAGAGCAAGCACCGAGACCTGCTACAGCCAGTATACGTATACACAGACATGCCGTCTGAGAATATAACACGCTGCTGCTGCAAACACAACACATGTGTAACCCCAGTAGCAGATCTAAACAGAAGTGGAGCTGGGGTGGAGGGAGGTCCCCGATAGCGCGCCTCAGCTTAAACACCGTAGAATGACGTGGAGCATTATAACTGATGAGGAGCAAGCTCATTGGCTGCTGAAGTGTCAGCAACTAATCTGCTGCGCCATGCAGTGAATGACGCAGGAGCAGATTAGGTGACTATTCAGTCTGCGCGCGCATAGAGTTTCATGCAGAAATTTCACGCATACACACACGCATGTATAGATATACAAGCATGTATACACCCACATGCATATGTATACACACACACACACATATATATACACATACATGATTTTCAGACATTTTTATACATGCAAAATATTAGCCACGCCCATTCTTTTCACAATGGACAAGAATGGACATCAATGTACACATGGACATCACCTATATACTGTATAACTGCAGGTCAACTCTGTTCATATATAATAACTTTAACTGTGAAAAGCTATTAGTTACTAGTTAACTAGTTAAAGTTATTATAATTAATATCCTTAACTTTTCAAGATGTCATTGTAATGCAATACTGTTTAATGTTTACCTTTTGTAAAGCTGCTTTGAAATAATAATTACTGTGAAAGGAGCTGTACAAATAGACCTGAATAGACCTGAATTGAATTCTTATTCTGATAAACATGTCACATCAGGACAAAAATAGCCCATTAGTTGTGTGTTATGATGTTATTTTTTTATGTAAACGTCATGACAGCATTATAAGTGGATCTCAGGGAGCAGCAGAAAATAAAGCAGTGCTGACCTTGGAGAGCTGGTAGAGGCTCAGCACTTGTTTGCAGTAACTCTTGCCGTGGCTGCACTGATCCACCAGCAGCTGGAGCTGAAGCAGGAGCTGATCGTCAGGAGATGACACCACCACAAACGACGACAGGGAGCTCATGCTGGGAGCTGAACACACACACACACACACACACACACACAAAAGACAGAGATCGAAGATCAGGGCCTAATGTTAGCATGATGCTAAGCTAACTAATTTTAGAAAAGAAATTCAAAAAGATCAAAGACAGAGATCAAAGGCCAGAGCCTGATGTTAGCATGATGCTAAGCTAATAAATTCAAAGAGATAAAGACAGAGATCAAAGGTCAGGGCCTGTTGTTAGCACGAGGCTAAGCTAATTAATTAAAAACAAAAAAGACAAATCAAAGGTCAGATCCTGGTGTTAGCATGATGCTAAGCAAATAATTCAAATAGAAAAAAGACAAAGATCAAAGGTCAGATCCTGGTGTTAGCATGATGCTACGCTAATAATTCAAATAGAAAAAAGACAAAGATCAAAGGTCAGATCCTGGTGTTAGCATGATGCTACGCTAATAATTCAAATAGAAAAAAGACAAAGATCAAAGGTCAGATCCTGGTGTTAGCATGATGCTAAGCAAATAATTCAAATAGAAAAAAGACAAAGATCAAAGGTCAGATCCTGGTGTTAGCATGATGCTACGCTAATAATTCAAATAGAAAAAAGACAAAGATCAAAGGTCAGATCCTGGTGTTAGCATGATGCTACGCTAATAATTCAAATAGAAAAAAGACAAAGATCAAAGGTCAGATCCTGATGTTAGCACGATGCTAAGCTAATGAATTCAAAAAGAAAAAAGAAAGATCAAAGGTCAAGGCCTGATGTTAGCATTGATGCTAAGCTAATGATTTCAAAAAAGAAAGAAGACAGATCACAGGTCAGGGCCTGTTGTTAGCATGATGCTAAGCTAATGAATTAAAAGAGAAATGTAAAAAATAAAAAAGACAAGGCCAAAGTTCAGAGCCTGTTGTTAGCATGAGGCTAGGCTAATGAATTCAAAATGAAAAAGACAGTTCAAAGGTTAAAGCCTGGCGATACCATGATGCTAAGCTAATTGATTCAAAGAGAGAGGGAAAAAAGGTAGAGATCAAAGGCCAGGGCCTGATGTTAGCATGATGTTAAGCTAATGTATTTACAAACAAATTAAGCTAAGAAATAAAGATAATAAATTAAAAATAATTCAAAAAGAAAAAAGATCAAATGTCCGAGGCTGGTGTTAGCATGATGCTAAGCTAATGAATTAAAAAAAAATTCAAAAAATAAAAAAGACATATTAAAGGTCAGAGTCTGGTATTAGCAAGATGCTAAATATAATATAATATAATATAATATAATATAATATAATATAATATAATATAATATAATATAATATAATATAATATAATATAATATAGAACAACAGAGAACGAACATCAGTCATAAAACTAATATAAAATTTAAAAAATACTCGAACACTATTCAGCCATTTTGTTAATTAGCATTTCGTTAACAACTAAATTCCCAAATATACACACAAACAAATCTTCACTAAAATAACGATAAAACCAGCACACTCACATGACGGCAGACTGCGGCGGCTCTCTCCGTCAGGACTGTGAAGCTCAGGCTGCAGTTCACCGCACGCTAACCCGCGACACCGCAACACTAGCCACACATCTTTGTGAAAAAACCCAAAGTAGCGACACACGCGACTAGCCTCGTTCACACTGCTGTCGTTCAGTAGCTGCGCGATCAGAGCCGCCAGCGCCCTCTGATGGTCATCAGGCAAAATGCAAGCATTCGAATCTGCCGGCAGACCGTCCAGACTCAGATTAGCGTCGTCATTAAGAGCGGCCATTCTGGAGAAGGAAAAATCGCGCAGGAGATTCTCCGGAGAGTCTTCAGAGAGTGCGGACGGAGCGAACAGACTCTGGCGCTCCAGATCCGCCAGTAGGAGTCGCTGCTGGATCCGACATTCCCACTGACGCTTCTCCAGATCGGCTAATATCGGAGTGGATGGCGGAGGATCACAGCGGGACAACCAGAGTCCTGCTAAACCCAGCAGAACGCAGCGCTCCTGGAGATTCACCAGCTCTGAGTCCGACTGCAGCGCCTCCTGGAGGAACAAAACGGAATTACAGCGAGAAACTAAAACTAATGGTGCAGATTGTGTGTAGGGATGAAACGATTATAGATTTTGGTTGTACGATTATAGTCTGAGAAATTATCACGATTTCACGGTTATCACGATTATTATGCATTCATTGATTTCAAACCAATCATTGATTTTTTTTTCTAATTTTAAAGTGTTATTTATTGCGGCTCAGTAACCAATTAATACAGCACAAAATAAAAATAAAAATAAAAAACAAACGATAGTCCGTTTCTCTTTGGACTTAAAGTTTCTGGCTTTAAAACATAAGTAATAATTTTACACTGAAAATAAATGACAAAACAATGAATAAAAAAATAAGAATAAATTAAAACAATTGTTTTTGTCTAATGTAAATCTTAGCATCATATTAGCTAAGTATTTCCCCTTTAAAGAGAACAAATGTAGTCCCCTTTGCATGCAGTGTTCGCCTCCATTAGAAATAACGATCTTGCGCGAACAAAAGATGCAACGTGTGAACGGCCCTTAGTTGATAGCCTCAGCTGTAGTTATTCCAGTGTGCATGCGTATTAGCCTCGGTGTACAGAACTTTAAACTAGCGAACAGTTGGCATATGTAGAAACACGGTATCGAGAAGCCTTTACGATTAATTAATAGTGATGAATTAAATCGCGGTTAATAGTGAAATCGATTAATCGTTGCATCCCTAATTGTGTGATCGATTTAAACAGATTATGGACTTCGAAAACTTCAGATGATATCAGTGCTGTTATGGTTAACAAAGAAAATGTTCTTTAACAATGTTTTTTTTTTAAGCGAATGAAATAATGAAAATAAAATAAAAACAAAAATTCATAGAAAAAAAAATGTAACTAATGAAAATTGAAGAAAAAAAATTGGAAAAAAGCTTACACAATAAAACTGTAATACACATATATATATACATATATATATATACATATATATATACACATATATATATATATATATATATATATATATATATATATATATATATATATATATATATATACATATATATACATATATATACATATATATATATATATATATATATATAAATATATATATATATGTAATGAATCAAAAAAACATTGACTTTCATTTAAAATTTGGGTCGGGTGTAATAGTACACCACCTTTTTTTTAGGACTGCACCACTGCTGAGCACTATATATATATATATATATATATATATATATATATATATATATATATATATATATATATATATATATATATATATATATATATATATATATATATATATATATATATATATATATATAAATAAATATAATAAAATGGAAATCAGTAGAATGAATCAAAAGAACACATAAAAATGTAAATTAAAATTAAATAATAAAACATATTAGAATATAGAAATAAATTCCGTAAAAATTACAAAAATATCACACAAAATAAAAATAAACAATGAAAACTTCCAATAAAAAACTAATAAAAGCTCTACACTACTTGACAAAAGTCTTGTGGCCTATCCAAGTTTAAGGAACATCAAAATAATGACTTGACTTCTAGTTGATGATTTGGTATCAGAAGTGTCTCTATGAAAGGTAAAGACCTCTAGATTTTGCTTATTTGAGCACAATAAAATCTGATCATGTCTTGATTTTGAATGATTTCATTAGGACAGTAAGGTCTGACTCTGCTTAGACTAAAGCCTCATCACTGAACCTTCAATAATGTCCAGTATAGAATATAAAGTCATGCTGCAGTGGAAACAGAATGAATATTGTGTCTGACTCCATCATGAGCTTGGAGGACTGCATCATACATCTCTGAATGAATCAAATCACGCATTAATAAAGTCATCTGGAATGACAAAGAAAGCGTTCTTGCAGGACTCCCAGAGTTCATCAAGAGTCTTTGGACTCTCCTCTATTTTACCCCAGACATGCTCAATAATGTTCACTTCTGGTGATTGGGCTGGCCAATCCTGGAGCACCTTGACCTTCTTTGCTTTCAGGAGTTTTGATGTGGAGGCTGAAGTATGAGAAGGAGCGCTATCCTGCTGGAGAATTTGCTCTTACAACTGGGATCCACAGCAATACTTTTGTCAGGTAGTGCATATACATAAAATATTCTATATAAAATAGCATATATATATATAGTATATGATAGAACATATATAATATAATAAAATGTTTGTGCTGTGTGTCAGACCTCGGCCTGTGAGAGGAAGAAGTGGCATGCGGTCTCGGGCTGCACGTGTTCGCTCTGCAGCTGATCATGTGACCTCCTCCAGAAGGCCAATCGGATCTCCTGACGCTCCCACTGACGCTTCAGTTTCTGAGTGCTCAGATCCCGCAGGAGCTATGGACACACACACACACACACTTTAAGATGGTGTGTGTGATGTATGTGCACTTGGGAATGTGTCTGTGCATCTGTGTATGAGTGTGTGTCTGTCCATCTGTTTCTGTGTGTGTCTGTGCATCTGTCTCTGTGTAAGAGTGTGTCTGTGCGTGCGTGTTCACCTGGTTGATGATGAGTGTGTGTACGGGCAGCTCGGCCAGCTCTGCGACTCTGCGCGCCTGCATGTAGAGTCCAGCGTCCTGCAGCTCCTCCATGATCCTCACACACTCCTCCTGCAGGACACCGAGGGAGTAACAGTCCAGCAGACGAGACGACACACACACCGGCGTGTCACACAGCAGCTGACTGAGCTCACTGAGCAGACGAAAATCTGGACCTGCGTGCACACACACACACTCACAGTGTAGTTTGAGCTCTAAAACACATAAACGCTGTAGTGTTGGTGTAGTTTGAGCTCTGACCGTTGGACTTGAGCAGTTTCTCCACGTCCAGCAGCAGCTGCAGCAGCCGGCGGAGCTCATACTGCGTCCGGCTCTGCTTGAGGAGCGTCAGGAGGAGAACTGAAGCCTGAGACTCCACCCACTGCACCGGCAGAACATCCGAGCTGGACAACACACTGCTGCTACGCAACTACACACAGAGAGAGACAGATAAAACACACACATATATACCACAGGGCTGCTGAATGCTTGATTCTGATTGGCTGATGAGCACTCTCAGGTGTTTGGTTATTGTCAGATAAACACAGCTAAAGTAGTTACGGCAGGTTTAGAGCGCATTACGGCTCCATATCACTCCGCTGAATGATTAGAGTTATTTCACAGCTACAGCAGTCAAACATCACATCAGAAGGCTTTGGAGATGTGGAGGACACTAGTGCTACACACAGGAGGTGTTTGAGGAGGACACACACCTGACTAATACACTCTCAAACACAACATCTCAACTGTGGATTTAGTGGTGGAGACCAGAGCATGCACGCACGCACGCACGCACACACACACACGCACGCACGCACACACATTTGTGCACAAAGACACTCACGCGCTCACACACACATACACGCATGTTTACACACACGCTTGCGCACACACACAAACATGCACAGCGCTCACGTGCACACACATGCTCATGCACACACACACATTCGCACACACACACATGCGGCGCTTGCATAGGTCAGCAGAGTAAACACCGGTATGTGTGTGTGTGTGTGTGTATAGCTTACATTAAGCAGACTCTTCTGGAAGTCCAGCAGTTTGTCTTTAGCTCTCTGATAGTCTTTGTAGTCGAAGCAAAACTCGTACATCTGCAGCATGGCAATCAGTGGAGACTCCTGACAACACACACACACACACACACACACACACAATACCACATATAATACACAACACCACACCTGAAAAATCTAATAAAAACATCAAACTAAAATTAAAACCGGAAAATAGAAATGCAAGTTAATTTAAAACACTATTAAATACCATAACAACACACAAATAAAAATGAAATACCCATTATAAAAATGCACAATACACTGAAGTACTAAAACTACTAAAACATGGACACCTAGATAAAACATTTCCAAAAGAAACAAAACAAACCAAAACGATACAAAACAAAATGATACAAAACTAAACAAAATTTACAAAAAATACAAAACAAATATGATACAAAATAACAAAACAAAATGAAACAAAACGCAAAAAAGGAAACAAAATAAAATGACACAAAACAAAATGAAACAAAACTATACAAAATGATACAAAATTACACAACACCACACGAAACAACAAAAAGCAAAACAAAACACAAAAAACGAAACAAAACACAAAACAAAATGAAATTATATAACAAAACAACACTAAACTAAATAAAACAAAAAACAACTAAATTATGGAAAACAAAACAAAAAGAAATGACCAAAACAAAACAATATAAAACAAAACGATACAAAACACAAAAAATGAAACAAAACAAAATTATGTTAAACAAAATGATACAAAACGAAACCAAACAAAACACTAAAATTGAAACAAAACAAAATGATTTTAAACAAAATGACACAAAACACACAAACAAAATGATACAAAATGACAAAACATCACACGAAACAAAACTCAAAAAACGAAACAAAACAAAATAAAACAAAACAAAATGAAACAAAACAAAATAAAGCAAAACAAAATTAAACAAAACAAAATAAAGCAAAACAAAATGAAACAAAACAAAATGACACAACAAAATGACACAAAACAAAATAAAGCAAAACAAAATGAAACAAAACAAAATGACACAACAAAATGACACAAAACAAAATAAAGCAAAACAAAATGAAACAAAACAAAATAAAGCAAAACAAAATTAAACAAAACAAAATAAAGCAAAACAAAATGAAACAAAACAAAATGACACAACAAAATGACACAAAACAAAATAAAGCAAAACAAAATGAAACAAAACAAAATGACACAACAAAATGACACAAAACAAAATAAAGCAAACAAAATGAAACAAAACAAAATAAAGCAAAACAAAATTAAACAAAACAAAATAAAGCAAAACAAAATGAAACAAAACAAAATGACACAACAAAATGACACAAAACAAAATAAAGCAAAACAAAATGAAACAAAACAAAATGACACAACAAAATGACACAAAACAAAATAAAGCAAAACAAAATTAAACAAAACAAAATAAAGCAAAACAAAATTAAACAAAACAAAATAAAGCAAAACAAAATGAAACAAAACAAAATGACACAACAAAATGACACAAAACAAAATAAAGCAAAACAAAATTAAACAAAACAAAGCAAAACAAAATGAAACAAAACAAAATAAAGCAAAACAAAATGACACAAAACAAAATAAAGCAAAACAAAATGATACAAAATTACACAAAACATCACACGAAACAAAACAAAAAAACGAAACAAAACACAAAAAACGAAACAAAACAAAATGATTTAAAATAAAATGACACAAAACAAAATGAAACAAAATGCAAAAATGAAACAAAACAAAATGACACAAAACAAAATAAAGCAAAACAAAATTATACAAAATTACACAAAACATCACACGAAACAAATAAAAAAACAAAACACTAAAAAACCGAAACAAAACAAAATGATATAAAACAAAACAAAACGATACAAAACACAAAACAAAATTAAATTATATAACAAAACAAAATTTTGTATAATTTTATTTTGTTATATCATTTCATTTTGTTTTGTGAAACACAAAACAAAATGATATAAAACAAAAAAGAAAACTAAATTATGGAAAACAAAACAAAACGAAATTATCAAAACAAAACAATAAAAAACAAAACCATACAAATAAAACAAAACACAAAAAATGAAACAAAACAAAATGATGTAAAACAAAATGATACCAAAATACAAAACAAAATGATACAAAATGAAACCAAACAAAACACTAAAATTTTAAATAAACAAAACACAAAAAATAAAACAAAACAAAATTATTTAAAACTAAATGATACAAAAACCCAAAACAAAAAACACTAAAGCAAAACCTAATTAAATAAAACTTTGGCACAAACAAAATGAGTAAATAAGCAGCAAAAGCTCATGTAAAAGCTCAAACGTGTGCATGACCAGAGCAGCCTGCATTTCGACCAATCATATCGTCTCGTACCCTCTGAAAGAGCTGGAATCCGCGAATCAGAGGCCTGATCTTGCTGCGGCTCAGCAGGGTCTTCCAGAGGATGGACAAGTCATGCAGGTTCCACACGTGGTGGGCGGGGCTCTCGTTGATGTGGGCGATGGCTTCCTGAGTGACATCATCATCATCCACTGAGGTCAAGATCCACACACAGAGACACTGCAGCAGCTCGGAGCCCTGTAAACCACACACACACACACACACACACACACACACACACACACACACACACACACACACACACACACACACACACACACAAACAATCATACACCCAGTCATACATATGCACAATACACAAACACACACACACACACACATATATATATATATAAATGACAAAGAATGTAGATCTGACCTGGTGTGATGCAGCGAGGACGGCCAGAGGAGCACAGCGGCGCCGCACAGCCTCCGACAGCAGGATCCTCCAGGGGCGGGGCTTCTCCTGACTCTGCAGCAGCACCTGGAAAAGCTCTGTGGGCCAATCAGAGCTCTCGTCTGGAGAGGGCGAAGTCACAGAGACCCTCTGATCCTCCAGTGGCTGACGCAGATCCTGGAAGGCCAAAGAAATGTGGGACTGCAGAGCCGGACTGAAGCTTTCAGACAGAAACCTGACCTGGAGCAACAGAGGAAAATAGAAGATTTTTGAAAACAATAATAAAAATAACAATAATAATAATAAATAAATAAATAAATAATAATAATAAATAAATAATGATGACCATAACAACAACAACAATAATAATAATATTAATAATAATAATAATAAATCAATAAATAAATAATAATAATAAATAAATAATGATGACCATAACAACAACAACAATAATAATAATATTAATAATAATAATAATAAATCAATAAGAAAATAATAATCAAATAAATAGATGATGGTAATAATATTAATAACAACAATAAATAACATTAAATATGATGTTAATAATAACAATAATAATATAAATAACAAAGTAATAATATTAAATAACAATAATAATAATATAATAATAATAACAACAATAATGATGATGATAACAATAACAATAATAAAAAATAAATAATAATAAATAAATAAATAATGCTAAAAATAATATTAATAAAAATAATAATAAATAATGATGATGATGATGATGATAACAACAACAACAATAATAAATAGATAATAATAATAATAAATCAATAAGGAAATAATGAAATAAATAGATAATGATAGTAATAATAATAATAATAAATATAGCCGCAAGCGGCGATTGACGGGGTTCGAGCATTTGGCAACCTAATTGACATTTAGGCAGTTTAGATGTAGGACAACCCAAAATTTAAGGCTGACACTAAAGAAATCCATGATGGAATGTAATAACTGGAAAAAATAATGTGTAAATGAATAAAGTGGATGGCTGGGACTAAATCAGATTTTAAATGCAATAAGAGTTTACACCACATCAAGATGTGATTCGAATTATCTTAACTGTAATTTTAGTGACTTTAAACAGTAAGAATAAAACAGCAAAGGTCTACAAAGGTTAAGAGAAATGATAAGTGGTCTTGTGCTGCCATCTAGAGGCTTAATGGTAGGTGACAATTGAAACTGTGTTTTAATGGCTATCATGGTATTAAAATATGTTTCATTTAGGCCTTTTAAACATCCAGGCTGGACATGATTGGAAAAACATAATGTGTAAATAAATTAAGTTATACGTTTGGGCTAAATTTGTTTTCAAATGCAATAACAGTGTTCATACCATGTCAAGATGTGATGTAGAACGATTAATGGATGGTTTGAGTTACAGCCATGGATTTTGTGCCGAAGTGATCAAAATGAGCAGGCCTGTCATAAAATATGTCAGATCAAGTATATTTGTGGAAAAAAAAGCTGTCTAAATTAACCACATATTCTGCAAATTATGGTAAAATAGCAGTGAAAATCAGTGTTTTTGAGACCTTTTCTACTGTTATAGCGCCACCTATTGACCTATCCTCACAAAATTTTGCATGCTTGTTAAGAATCACATCTTAAATGTGCGTACCTGATTTCATGAAGTTTTGAGTTTTCCTCATGCATTTACAGGCATGTAGGTCAATAAAGACACGCCCCTTTTTTTAAATGAGACATTTATAGCTACCTAAAGACAAAAGTTCAACTTTTTTTCAATAATTATTTATCTAGGCAGTCCAGAGATCCATACAACACTGGTTTCGTGGCGATTGAGCTAAAAGCCAGGGACTAGTTCGCAAAAGTAGGTTTTTCTTATATTAATTACTATTTAATAAACAGTACGACTGACAGCAGTGACGTTTCTGTCAAAGTGATCAGAATAAGCAGGCCTATCATAAGATATGCCAGATTAAGTATATTTGTGAAAGCTGTCTAAATTAAACACATATTCTGCAATTTATGGTCAAATAGCAGTGAAAATCAGTGTTTTTGAGACCTTTTTTACTGTTATAGCGCCACCTATTGACCTATCTTCACAAAATTTTCCATGCTTGTTAAGAATCCCCTCTCAAATGTGCGTCTCTGATTTCATGAAGTTTTGAGTTTCCCTCATGCATTTACTGGCATGTAGGTGAATAAAGGCACGCCCCTTTATGCAAATGAGCCATTTATAGCTAGCTAAAGTTGAAAGTTGAACTTTTTTTCAATAATTATTGATCTAGGCAGTCCAGAGATTCAGACAACACTGGTTTCGTGGCGATTGAGCTAAAAACCAGGGACTAGTTCGCAAAAGTAGGTTTTCCTGATATTAATTAATATTAAATGAACAGTACGACTGACAGCAGTGATGTTTGTGTCACCGTGTTCGGTATGAGCAGGCCTATCAAATGATATGTATTTTGTGTGGCTGTGCAAAACTGTGTGTAATAACCAATCAATTACAACCTCAAAAAACACAAAATCGCCCCCTAGTGGCCGATTTCTTTCAAAATTCTTACAGACCTTTAGGACCATGAGTCGAACAAGTCCACCGAGTTTCGATCCGATCACTCATTGTTAACCTAGTTTAATGGCTGCTCAATCTTAATTAGCTAATGGCGGCCATGTTTTTTGAGATATGCCCGTGTCCTTATAATATGTCATGACAAGTTGGACAAAGACACAGCATGCCAAATTTCAAGTTGATTGGACTAATGGTTGTAAGGTTAGAGTCTTTTTTATGAATTTTAAGCTGTATAGCGCCGCCATGTGGCCAAAGTCCGCGGGTTTTGCACTGTGACCTCAAATTGACCTTATACATGCCTGTACCAAGTTTGGTGATGATATCTCAATCCATTCAAAAGTTATAGCTACAATTAGCAATTAGCTTACAATTAGCATGGAACATTTTGGTCTACTGTTTCGCATGAAAATCAAAATTTCAATTTTTTTTCAATAACTATTGATATTCAGGGTCCAGAGAACATTTCTACACTGGTTTGGTTACGATTGGATGAAAAACCTAGGACTAGTTTGCAAAAGTAGGTTTTGGACAAATCGCGATGTAGCGGAAAAACGGTGCGTCGTAGAGAAAATCTGAGTGCCTCCACTTTTGTTCGCGCTGACCCAAGGATTCCAAATATGTAAATTTTTTGAGTCTAGGACAAACGGTGTACAAATGGCGGCCAAAAATGGCAAAAACGTTCGTTTTTGGCGCCATAGCGCCACCTATGGTCCGATTAGGCTGATCTTTGGCCAGAATGTAGTGTACTGGAGTACTACCATCTGGCCAAGTTTCAGCTTTCTAGGCCTTACGGTTTGGTCGGACCAATACCAATTAGGGCAGAATAATAATAATAATAATAATAAATATAGCTGCAAGCAGCAATTACCGGGGTTCAAGCATTTTAGCAGCGTAAGGTTATTTAGCAGTTAGGAAGCCTGTAAATAGTTGATTCGACAATGAAATATATAATAAATAGAGTGTTAGAGTTTATAGATTGAGCTAACAAATGTTTGATTACACACTGCAAAACAGCAACTTCGGTTTTTGCATATTGACAAATCTTTAATGAACAGTTTGAGTGACAGTTTTTATGTCAAAGTACTCAGTATAAGCAGCCCTGTGATATAATGTGTAGATCAAGTATTGGCACCTTAGACAAAGACACTGGATGTCAAACTCCAAGTTAATTGGATAAATGGTTACTCAGATACAACAATTTTTCAATGTATAGCGCCAATATGTGGCCAATGTCTACGAGTTTCATGCTATAACCTTAGATTGACCTCTTAAATATGTGTAACACGTTTGGTGAAAATAATTTAATCCAATCATGAGTTTTGGCCATTTTAGCTCTTCCAAAAAAAATGACAAAAGAGCAGTGAAATAATCTATTAGTGATCTTCTACTGTGATCTAGTGGCCACAGTGTAACTTTAAGTGATTACAGCCATTTAGGTGTGCATAAATATATCCCTTCTATGAATGAGCATGTTATAACTATACAAAATGAACATTTTATATTTTATTAAAATAATTAATTATCTACAGAGTAAAAAGTTTGACAAGCTTTGACTAAATTTGATCTTAAATGCATTAAACGTGTTTATGCCATGTCAGTTTGGGATTCAGAGTGCATTCTTTGTTGCAGAGCAGTAAAATAAACTTTAAGTGGTCTGTTACTGCCATCTAGTGGCCACAGTTGTGATTTTTTTCACATATGTTTTAGAGCAAGGGTGCTCAACCCTATTCCTGGAGACCTTCCTGCAGTTCTTCCAAACACACCTGCCTGTAATTATCAAGTGCTCCTCAGGTTCTAATTAGTTGGTTCAGGTGTGTTTGATCAGGGTTGGAGCTGAATCTGCAGGAAGGTCGATTGCCAAAAACAGGGTTGGTCACCCATGTTTTAAAGCAAGGTCTTTAATTATAGAACCAGTTTTTACCTATTAGAAATATTATAAAGATTTAAAATGGGACTAAATTTGGTTTTTAATGCATAACAGTGTTTACATCATGTCACAATGTGATTCAGAGTGATCCTAAATGCAATTTCCCTGACTTTAAACTCTAAAAATGTAAAAAACAAAGGTATGCAATTGTTATGAACAAATAATAAGTGGTCTAGTGCTGACATCTAGTGGTTAAAAATGGTAGGTGACAATTAAAAGTCTGTGTTATAGTGGCAAAAATTATAGAATATTAAAAATGTGTGTTTTTGAGACCTTTAAAACATCCAAGATGGACAAAAAATATAACATGTAAATAATTTAAGTGATAAGCTTGTACTAAAACTTGTTTTAAAATGCAAAACCAGTGTTAATACGATGTAAACATGTGATTCAGAGTGATCCTAACTGCTAATTCAATGACTTTGAACCAACAATAAGTGGTCTTCTGCTGTCATCTAGTGGCTACAAACAGTAATACAATTTTGAGACCATTTGAAGATGCATAAATACATGCTGTGTGTGTACATAAAGTTAATATTAAAAAAAAGTAAGTTTATTTTCCATAATTATTGATCTAGGCAGTCCAGACATTTGTACAACACTGGTTTTATTAAGAAAAACAGGGACTAGTTCCCAGAAAGAGTTTTTGAAATAATTGTGAATAATTAATGAAAGGTTTGAGTGACAGCGGTGGGTTTTGTGCCAAAGCATTTAAAATGAGCAGGCCTATCATATGATATGTAGATTAAGTGTGTTTGTGGAAAAAAGTGTAAGCACATTTACTGCATTTTTAAGCCATTTAGCATGTTTTTAAGACCATTTTTACTATTATAGCGCCACCTATAGCCCGATCTCCACAAAATTTGCATGGTTCTTTATATTGATATGACTTATGTGCTCACCAATTTCTGTGAGGTTTTGAGTTTTCCTTATTGTTGTACAGGCATGTAGGTTCAAGTAGACACGCCCCTTTTGTAAATAAGCCTGTTACAGCGGTTAAAAGTAGAAATTTCAACTTTTTTTTTGATAATTATTGATCTACTCAGTCCAGAGATTCTAACAACACTGTTTTTGTTGCGATTGAGCTAAAAACCAGGGACTAGTTCGCAAAAACAGGTTTATCATATATTGATGAATTTTTAACGAACGGTTTGAGTGACAGCAATTGTTTTAGTGTCAAACTGTTCGGTATGAGCAGGACTATCATATGATATGTAGATTAAGTGTGCTTGTGGAAAAAGTGTGTAAATGAAGCACAATTACTGCATTTTAAGCCATTTAGCATGTTTTTAGGACCTTTTTTACTATTATAGCGCCAC
Source organism: Danio kyathit (assembly GCA_903798195.1). NCBI lineage: Eukaryota > Metazoa > Chordata > Actinopteri > Cypriniformes > Danionidae > Danio > Danio kyathit. The sequence goes on from LR812543.1 coordinate 2,278,258, forward strand.
CTATAGCCCGATCTCCACAAAATTTTGCATGTTTCTTCACATTGATATGTTACATGTGCTCACCAATTTCTGTGATGTTTTGAGTTTTCCTTATGGGTTTACAGGCATGTAGGTATGTGTAGACACGCCCCTTTTGTAAATGAGCCTATTACAGCTATCCAAAATGAAAAGTTCAACTTTTTTTTGATAATTATTGATCTACTCAGTCCAGAGAGTCTAACAACGCTGGTTTCGTTGCGATTGAGCTAAAAACCAGGGACTAGTTCGCAAAAGTAGGTTTTTCATATATTGATGCTTTTTTAACGAACGGTTTTAGTGACAGCAGTGGTTTTAGTGTCAAACTGTTCGGTATGAGCAGGCCTATCAAATGATATGTATTTTGTGTGCCTTTGCATAAGGTTGTGTGATACACAACCCTTTACACTTTAAACATGCGTAAAATCGCCCCCTAGTGGCCGATTTTTTTCAAAACTGGTACAGACATCTAGGACTATGTGTCGAACATGCTCACCAAGTTTCGTTTTGATCGGCCATCGTTAACCTTGTTTATAGGGTGGTCAAATTTTGATTGGCTAATGGCGGCCATTTTATGATGTGGCCTTGGACAAAGGCACTGCGTACCAAATTTGACGTTAATCGGATGAACGGTCGCTTAGTTATGTGTATTTTTCTATTTTTTAAGCTAATAGCGCCACCTCGTGGCAAAAACCGGCAAGTTTTGGTATGTGACCTCAATTTGACCTTATACATATGTGTGCCAAGTTTGGTGATGATAGCTCTTTCCGTTCAAAAGTTATAGCTACAATTAGCATTTAGCTTCAATTAGCATTGAACAATTTTGTGTACAGTTTCGCGCGGGAATAAAAATTTCAACTTTTTTTTGATAATTATTGATGTTCAGTGTCCAGAGAATATTACAGAACTGGTTTGGTTTAGATTGGGTGAAAAACCTAGGACTAGTTCGCAAAAGTAGGTTTTGGACAAATCGCGACGTAGCGGAAAAACGGAGCGTCCTAGAGAAAAAAGTTCGCCTGTGCACTTTTGTTCGGGCTGTTCCAAGGATTCAAAAAATGTAAAGTTTTTGAGTGTACGGCAAGCGGTGTACAAATGGCGGCCAGAAATGTCAAAAATGTTGGTTTTTGGCGCCATAGCGCCACCTATGGGCCGATTTGGCTGATTTTTGGCGAGGACGTAGTGAAGCGGAGTACTACCATCTGACCAAGTTTGAGCTCTCTAGGACTTACGGTTTGGTCGGACCGATACCAACTTCGGCAGAAGAATAATAATAATAATAAAAATCTTAACAAATACAATAGGGTTTCTGCGCTTCGCGCTTGAACCCCTAATAATAAAAATCTTAACAAAAACAATAGGGTTTCAGCGCTACGCGCTCGAACCCCTAATAACAATAAGTAAAATTAATGATGATGTTAATAATAACAACAACAATATAAAATAAAATAATATAATAATAACAATAAAACATTAATAATAATAAATAATGAAATAATTAAATGATGATAATAATGACAACAAGAACAACAACAATAACAAATAATGATGATGATGATAACAAAATAATAACAACAACAATAAAAAGATAAATAATAATAATAAATCAATAAAGAAATAATGAAATAAATAGATAATGATAGTAATAATAATAATAATAATAATAATAATAATAATAATAATAATAACAAGAATAATAACAATATATAAAATTAATGATGATGTTAATAATAACAACAATAATATAAAATAAAATAATAATAACAATAAAACATTAATAATAATAATAATAATAATAATAAATAATTAAATAATGAAATAAATAAATGATAATAACAACAACAACAACAACAACAACAATAATAAAAAATGATAACAAAATAATAATAATAATAACAATAAAAATAAATAATAATAATATCAATAATAAAATAATAATAGTAATAATATTAATAACACCAATAACAATAATAAATAATAATAATAATAATAATAATAATGATGATGTTAATAATAATAATAATAATAATAATGATACATAATTAACAAAATTAATAATAATAATAATATAATATTAATAATAACAACAGCAGCTAAAAGTTTTAGAAAAAAATTAATAAAGCTTATTAGATATAAATATTATACACATTTACAAAATAACTTTACTAAAATACAGGAAACATTAAAAAAAGTACTTTTACAATAGACTGCTGCTCTTTCATAACTTAAATAAAACTAAATAAAATCCCCCATATTTTAATAAAAAATAACAAAAGAAAATGAAAAGCAGACATGCCAGGATCATTTTTTTTTTACTTTTTTTTTTAGCAAGAAACAATGTTAATATTTTCCCCATTTACAATACAACAAGAGAAACAGAAACAAAAAATAATCATATTGATCTTATATGAAATAAAGCATAAATTAATGAATATTATTAGCTTTTGCCCATATTTTAACATTTAAAAAATTGAAATCTGTTTTTATGTTTTAATAAAACAAACAAAATATAAACATAAATAAAATATACATGTTTTTGATAATATTATGCAAATTATGCTAACAATATAGTAAGACATGATTATAAATAAATAAATAAATATCATAAACAATAAATATAACATTTTTGAATAAAAGTTTAAATCACAGTTTTTTGCCATTTATTAAAACAGCCAATCAGAAGGCAGCCTGACCTGCTGGAGCGGGTACTGGTGCGTCTGAATGAACAGCAGGAAGTGCAGCCACTGTCCGTCTTGAGCGCAGTCCAGTGGGTAGGCTGAGCTTAGAGGAAGAGCGTGTAGTCGACAGAACTGGACAGGAAGTGCCCATTCCTGCGCCGCCTCGAAAGACCAGCTGAAAACACACACAAAATCAGGCATGAGGAGCCACAGGAGAAAAGTCTTACCGTGCATCTCTTTCTAACACTGACCGACTGATGGTCTTCTTCTGCAGAGCGTCTCTGATGGCCGCTTCCAGATGGAGGAGCAGATCCTGAGCTGCGCGATGCTCAGCGCTAATCAGCTGACTGGCCTTCTCCACTGAAACACAACAGACACATGCTAACAACACATGCTAACAACACAGAGAAGAGCAGAAGACCACATGTCCTGGGTCATGCTACAGAAACAGCCTAACAACATGCTAAAACGTGATAGCAACAAGCTAAAAACATGTTATCATGTTAGAAGTGATTATGTTTTAACCTTTAGTAGTAAAGGTTGTAAATCATGTTAGTAAAGTAAATGATCTGCTTAAACATGCTAACAATGTACTAAACCATGCTAGAAATATTAACAATGTGTTAAAACATGGTAACAATGTGCTAAATTATGCTAGAAATTTAAATTATGTGTTTAAACATGCTAACAATGTACTAAACCATGCTAGAAATATCATCCATTTGTTTAAACATGCTAACAATGTGCTAAACTATGCTAAAAATATCATCCATTTGGTTAAACATGCTAACAATGTCAAAACATGCTAAAAATATCATCCATTTGGTTAAACATGCTAACAATGTGTTAAAACATGCTAAAAATATCATTCATTTGGTTAAACATGCTAACAACGTGCTAAACCATGCTAAAAATATCATCCATTTGTTTAAACATGCTAACAATGTGCTAAACTATGCTAAAAATATCATCCATTTGTTTAAACATGCTAACAATGTGTTAAAACATGCTAAAATATCATCCATTTGTTTAAACAGCATAACAATGTGCTAAACTATGCTAAAAATATCATCCATTTGTTTAAACATGCTAACAATGTGCTAAACTATGCTAAAAATATCATCCATTTGTTTAAACATGCTAACAATGTGCTAAACTATGCTAAAAAATATCATCCATTTGTTTAAACATGCTAACAATGTGTTAAAACATGCTAAAATATCATCCATTTGTTTAAACATGCTAACAATGTGCTAAACTATGCTAAAAATATCATCCATTTGTTTAAACATGCTAACAATGTGCTAAACTATGCTAAAAAATATCATCCATTTGTTTAAACATGCTAACAATGTGCTAAACTATGCTAAAAAATATCATCCATTTGTTTAAACATGCTAACAATGTGCTAAAACATGCTAAAAATATCATCCATTTGGTTAAACATGCTAACAATGTGCTAAACTATGCTAAAAAATATTATCCATTTGTTTAAACATGCTAACAATGTGCTAAACTATGCTAAAAATATCATCCATTTGTTTAAACATGCTAACAATGTGCTAAAACATGCTAAAAATATCATCCATTTGTTTAAACATGCTAACAATGTGCTAAAACATGCTAAAAATATCATCCATTTGTTTAAACATGCTAACAATGTGCTAAAACATGCTAAAAAATATCATCCATTTGTTTAAACATGCTAACAATGTGCTAAACTATGCTAAAAAATATCATCCATTTGTTTAAACATGCTAACAATGTGCTAAACATGCTAAAAATATCATCCATTTGGTTAAACATGCTAACAATGTGCTAAAACATGCTAAAAATATCATCCATTTGTTTAAACATGCTAACAATGTGCTAAAACATGCTAAAAATATCATCCATTTGGTTAAACATGCTAACAATGTGCTAAACTATGCTAAAATATCATCCATTTGTTTAAACATGCTAACAATGTGCTAAAACATGCTAAAAATATCCTCCATTTGTTTAAACATGCTAACAGTGTGCTAAACCATACTAAAAATATCATCCCTTTGTTTGAACATGCTAACAGTGTGCTAAACCATGCTAGAAATATTAACCATTTGTTTAAACATGCTAACAGTGTGCTAAAAAATGCTAGAAATGTTAACCATTTGTTTAAACATGCTAACAATATGTTAAAAACCATGCTACAAAAAACATGATCAAAATATACTAAACCAAATTAGCAATATGCTAAAACAGGTTAGCAGTGTTCTAAAACACGGTAGTAGTGAGGTTAATCGTGCTATAAACATGTTAACATGCTAAACAACTTGTAAAATAGGTTAGCATTCAATCAGTTAGCTAAAACATGCTACAAAAATACTACTACTATAGTGAAACACTTTTAAATCATAACAAAAAAATGAAGCTATGTACTAAAGGCATTGCAAAAGAAAAAACATTCATCTAATAATCACGGGAAAACATGCTAAATCAATAAATGTCATGCTAGCATGTTAAATCATGAGTGAAATGTTTTAGCCTAACAAGCTAAATGCTAGAAGTGTTCAAAATCATGCTTAAAACATGCAAGCAGTGTGCATAATCATGCTAGCAACATA